>OZ005740.1:244518005-244699987 GCA_963930735.1 Dioctria linearis | reverse complement strand
TTCTAAAGCATTGGTTTCCAACAGAATGCGGAAGCACAATTGCAATATGCGCCGCATTCTCTTGAAAACCAAGGCTGTAACATAATGCGACAACGCACTACACTGTTTAGATAGAAACAAACTCTTCAACACGACACTGATTCTGGCCATGTATGTAGTGGCACTGGGCTGTCCCTGACTTACCATACAGCCAGTGTATGCTTGTTTTAACCATATGTGAAGAAATATGCACAATGTACCTAATGTTTGACCTACAAATTGGGCCCTGTATATTATTCTACGTTCTTTCCTATTTTCGCTCGCTTTGCTCATATATAG
Organism: Dioctria linearis; assembly: GCA_963930735.1. Classification (NCBI taxonomy): domain Eukaryota; kingdom Metazoa; phylum Arthropoda; class Insecta; order Diptera; family Asilidae; genus Dioctria; species Dioctria linearis. Next base: position 244,699,669 of record OZ005740.1, on the reverse strand, counting down.
AAAATACTATGCGCAATATGTATGATAATACTACTGAACATACTGGCACTACATGATCTTTTTGGTTATTGGTCCTCACAGCAGCTTTAACAACTGGAAAAAATTAGCAGAGGTTGAGGTAATAACTTGAAAATTCCTTAATTTTCTTGAACATATATGACAAATTTCTTAAATTCATCAGTAGTTATAAAAGAATCTTAAAAATATAGCCTTGGAAGCTGAAGCGATATTCATGTAAATCATGCTTAAATTAAAAAATTATGAGATAAATGCTGAAAATTTGAGAAAAAATATTAAAGCAGAGTATAAAATTTCTAAAGCGAAAATATTACTCCTAGTGAACTCCGCCGGCTGTGAGAGCAGTTTTTCTGCTATGAGGCGGATAAAAACGTTGCTTAGAAGCACAATGCTTCAAGAACGATTCTCTCGCATCTCACGCATTTTACTGCTCAACACAGAGAATACCATTGTAAAAAAAAATTACAGCTGAAAAGGTATTGAGCCGATTTGTAGAAAAAAAATTGTAAACTAAAGCTTATTTAATTGGCTTTTGACGATTTCTGTTATGATTATGACGATATTAATTTAGATGGTAGTGATGGATGGTGATTGGTGACGAAATCAAATTAAACGATAAATTTTCACTGAGGATAAGCTCTATTCCATGTGTATCACGGAAAGTTAGGTGCGATTTTGAGCTTTGGAGACATTTCCTGGATGTAAAAAAACAAATTGCTTCGTCTTATTTAAATGAATATAGAAAAATTAGATTAGTCGTAGTAAATATATTTTCTCAATTATCTCCGATTATGATAAATCAGAAAATGTTCATACAGAATATGAGAAAAGGTTATATATCCTAAGAATAGAATTGCTTAAATGTAGTCTACTTTTCGTTATTGTAGAAAAAGATTTATTTTAAATGTTCCAAATTAATTTTTAGTAGGTGGGTATATATTATATTGACTTCATGTAAAATGTTCTTTGTTGTAGCAAGTCAGTTTCGTTTTATAAGCAATAATTTTCTTATAATAATAAGAATTTTTCTCGTGTTTCTACACATAATAATTAAATTTGGTTTCTATTAGATCTACGGTTTTATTGCCATTAAAGAAACTTGGTGTTGGTGTTAACACTGATAAACGTCTTAGAAACTTTAACACATTTTTGAAAAACAATACTTGATTGATTCTTTTTCAATGTTTGTGTCAAGCTGGCCTCTACTAAGCCCACCCACAACAAAACCGTAGCTACGCCTATGCTCGCAATATCGTTAATTCATCCCAAACGAATTTGAAAGCTACTCAACTTACTTTCCTGGTCCACTGCTTTAACTCTACATTCTTCTTTCACCTAAGTCGGTCTGTACCTCCAAATCTACTACACAAAAAAGAAGATCAAGAACAAGGTTACTGAAGGAATTGAATATGCGAAAAAAAAACGAAAACAAAAAAAATTATTATAAAATAAGAGCAGAAACGAAAATACGGAAGCGCACCACAGTGAAGATTCCCGTAGTATGCCATGACCATGTATTCTGAATAGTAAACCCAGCATTGGCGATCCAAGGCAGTAAGCGGACGTAGTTCAGTAGTGTATTCTCAAAATTCTTATCCTAATTAAAAAGTTTTGGACCGGGATAATAATAAATAAATTTGATGAGTACTTGGAATGTTTTAAGTGACCTGCCCTAAGCTCCAGAGTCTTCGCCCTGGAGGTCTAAACCTCTTTTCAATCCATCCAATCCATCCATCCAAGTGATCCGGGGCTGGATTCTTAACAGAAAAAATGACAAATGACAATTACATCGTGATTTTTTTTTCCGAAAATGCGATTCTTACAAGATGACTTCATGAAGTCACTTAACCCTTGCTGCTGTGACTTTTGTCATATTCAAGTGATATATACAATGTCATAGATACAAGTGATATCAAGTATCTATGTCAAGTAAGTATAAGAATAATTATATATTATTGTATTACTAAAAATAAAACTCTAAATTAGCAGCAAACTGCAAAAGGGCACGTTACTTTCGTTTGGATACGCCTTCACAAAAAAATGTGCTCCATTACTTGGTTTTTCGGAATCATTCATTGCGCAATTGTCACAACTATAATTCAAGATACATGTCATGTCACCCAACAATCGAAATTCCAAATTTATGGCATAGTGATATTGTCCTTCCTGCGAACTCATTTTGTCATTCTCATTTGTCATGTTAAATTTATCAGACTTCAGTCGCAGGCAGGTGGGCACGAGTGGCGTTTTGCTGAAAATTAAAAGAAGAACTAAGTACTCACCATATAGTATTGCAATATTTTCATACATAAAATACATACAGGTTTTCATGTAGTTTTAATGAAATTGCCATCATTATACATTTTTTTTTATAACGTTTTCGAATAGGTTTTTTACTAGAACTAGGAATCTTGTGGTACGTCCTCTTCAACAAAATAAAAGACCACGTGGCGCCCATAGAGTTTTCCATCCTTCCGCACAATCCAGCCTGTCTCCACTGAGCAACTCCCCCTTACGTACCTGGGGCAGCGTAACAATTGTTGGTCAATATGTATTTTATTAAGTTTTCTCGATCTCTTAAAAAATTTGTATTTCTGACTTGCATATTCCTTTTGCTGCCCTATAAAGAGTTTACTTTACGATTTTGACTTACGGCTTATTTATTTAACCCTCTCCGTGTCAAAAATAATTTAGGTCGAGCTAGAAATCTGAAAATTTGTATATAGGGCAATATTATTGCGCTGGAGCCTGGAAAAATAATATTTTTCAGCTGAGATTTCTTACCTGTCCGGTAGACGGTGTCGTATATATTGGACATTGCCTCTGAAAGGAACCACCAATTTATCCACTCTTGAAATGGAATGAAGAAAGTAAAAGCTCTATTTATCGCAAATTGTTGGTTTATTATTTAATATTTTTGTCATTATTTTTTATCTTGTGTGTGAAAGTTTTCAAAGCAATTATATCCTCGTTTTTCACCGGTGTACCTAGTTGGCGTGGCGTTTCCGGCTGTGCCGCTTCGTCTTGTTGGACAGCGAGCAATGTTCGAGCAACTTGTATTCGAAAATTAATCGATTCTGCAATTTTTTTCGCAATTCCTTTGGAATTATAATCTCGGCGGTATGCCATCCATGCCGAGTTAGAGCCAAATCAACGAAATGCATTATGACACGCAGTGTCTATTTGGCGGTGTGAATATTGATTAAGTAATATTGCATCATTTGATCCAGTAAATCGACACCGCCCATGCTTTCGTTGTACATTCGCACTATTTGAGGCCTATCTATGAGAATATAATTTTTTGTTTCCTTGTCCCAACGTTTAGCCTTATCCTGTTCACCGATTTCAACAAAATTTTAACCAAGATTGATTACTTTACTGTCGTACCAGGGAGTAACAATTACAATTTCATCGGGGCTGATATATTCGGCTGATGCTTCTCGTCCTCCTGCCTTCATGTCTTTTTCGTTTGGTAACCCAGGATTGGCGAATCTGTTTGTTCGTATTGTTCCAGCAGCATCGATTTTCTTTTGCTTTAGTATTTCGAATAGTTGGTATGACAGAAAGTAGTTATCGAAAAATAACTTGTGGCCAATTTCATTGCGAGGAATACGTTGCGTTAGATGAAGTACCATAGTCGAACCGAAGCCTACAGTTTTGACCGATTATTGATGTATAGGTGTTGTCGATACTTGATAGACAATAAAATCGTACGGCATTCCGCTTTTACCTCACAAGAAGAAAACTTTTATCCCCCATGGACACGATTTCCCCTTTATGTATTGCTTTGCAATGAATTTTCTTTTATATGGGATGATTTGCTCGTCGATGCAAAGGCTTTCTTCAAGTGGCAGTTGTAGAAGGCGGATGCGAACTAACTCTACAATGGGTCTTGCTTTGAAAAGTCGTTATGTGCATCTTGTTTTCCGAGCGCTTATATCAATCAGATGTAAATTATTGCGAATAGCACAGAATCACTTGCGAGTCATATTCTCGGTGAAAATTGTTAGTCCTATGGCTGGGTCGTAAAACATCTCAATTCGGGGAAATTTCAGGTCGCCCATCATAATGTGGTGGGCAAAAATCACACGTACTTCGTCCACAGTACATGCTTTAAATGACAACAAGCCTTTGGTCTGAGCATAAAGATTAGTAAAGTGTGTCGGTTTCGTAAAGAAATCACTAGATATATATTTGCAAAAATATGAGTACGGAGTACCAACTTCGAATGCTTCAACTGTTTGAGCTTGCTCAAAGGTAGGGCCTTCGGGAATTTGTTCCAATCTGACTCTACGACAGCGGATATTTCTTTGATGTGCATATCAATGGCTCATTGTGCTCTGGTGCTCTGTCTCCAATTGGATAAGATTCTTGTTCTACACTATACCCAGAACTCGATGTTCCTGTCCGAAACTGAAGGTGTCACATCTTCGAGTTCACCGGTGGTATTGCCCGGCAATTCAAATTGCGGGTATTCAATTTCATCAAATTTGTGTTGATGTAGCATCGTATTCCACCGGTTCAACATCTTTTGATTGTACTTGTGGCACATCAAATACGATTTCTACTTCATCTACTATTTCCCCATCAACATCGGAATTAGCCTCGAGCATCGCCAGAATATGACCATGTTGTTTCACAAAAAGACCAAAAAATCTCAACAAAACAATACTTTGTGTGCCAATGTCGAATATATTCGACATTCATAAATAAGTCCCCACAAGTAACCACACAATATTTTTATTAATTTTTTTCCCCTAAAAACGTTTACTTAGAAATGTATTACCTACCTTAATTTTTTTTGAATTGGTATGAACATTGTAAATAAATTATTTGTGCTTTTAAAATGTGCAATTTTTACCGACGCGATAGTCACCTCACTCAAACTCGAAAGAAACTGATTGAAATTGTCAATCGGCTAATTGCAATAGTAATTTTGAAATCTGTATCCTTCAATTTAATCAAAGTAGGTGAAAGACATAAAAAAAAATTCAAATCTACCGTTAATTTTTAGCTCTGAATACACACATTCAATAATGTCGAATATATTCGACAAAAACACGGAAAGGGTTAAGTAGGGTACCTTTATCAAATGAGTCTTAAAACCATCAAAAATGATCAATTTCGAGCTAATTTTAATCCAAATAGTTGTTGTATATCTTCATTTTGTTATGTAATATGGGAATAAATAATTTGTATTCTTGTATTTATGGTAAATCAAATGTTTGCATCTTTAAACTGATTGATTTAGCAATGGACAGATTAATTTGTTTTTCTGAAAGTAATTTTTCTGTATATCGTCGTTGCCTTCGTAAAACTGCACCTTCACAAGTGAAGAGCCAAAAGTATTCCAAAGTGATATTTCGCTATCTATTTTTAGGAACGTCCTTTCATCTGCTTTCCTTTGTACTTCTTTTCTACATAGTTGGCACAGTGATACATGCACCTTCGAATTATATACTCAGACAGCACCCATAAATAAATAAAGCATATTTTACGCCACCGCTAACCAATTTTTTGCTTTAGTCATGCTGAGGGAAGAGAGTAATGTTTTCATACTTTCTCAGTTTTGTATAAATTACCGGATCGGGTGGCCATTTTCAACGGGAACATAAGCCCAGGATTCAGCTATTTCCACAATTCATTCCGGACAGCAATCCTGCAAATTAAATTATATGACCATTTTCTGCTTTCACATGCCTGGTGGTGTTATTCATGCAACATCCACTTGATTTGCCTGTAAGCTCTGAATATTAGCTGAAAGGTGCGATAAAAGGACGATGCAGGCAGCGGTGATGGCTGCAGATTTCTGAAATACATTTACCCTGGACTTTGATTTACAAAAGGGACTGAACACAGACTGTTCAATGGATTGTTCAGGAGATGGAGGCACTTGACATAGTAAAGCTGTCATGCCACAGTTTTTCTCATCGTATCTTTCATCATTTTTGTTTGCCATCGTGGAAATAGCTATCAGGAGCGACCTTTTCAGAAAGTTTCTCCTTTCAGCAATTTCTTTGTCAATATTTTCAATGCAAAAACATTTTATTCACTGCAGTTGCGTTTTCTTTCGTATCTATGATGGGTTTATTTTTCCAATTTGTTTTTTTTTATAACTTTGACAATATTTACAGTTTGCCTGGAATTGCAACATTAGTTGTACGTGATGAATAATAAGTTATGACTCAAACATAATATAAAAAGTTATTTTGATTTTTGCATGTCCGTCTGTCTGTCTGTCCGCCCACCCGTCGTCCCTCCGACCATCTGTCCATCTGTGTGTCCGTCTGTCTGTCCTCACGTAAATAAAATTCGAGTTCGAAATTGGAACCAATCGGGCAACTCCTTCGTAAGGTTTCCATACAAAAGATTCGTTTGTCATTATATATATGGCTACTGCTTGTGAACGCGTCGACGTAGAGAGCTGAGCATTTTTACACAAAGTTCTCATGAGAAGAATAAGTAAAATTTCAAAAATGGACTAAATCGGACAACCCCATATTATTGTTGCTGTATATATGTCCGCGTTTTTTATGTATGCCGTGAAATCGATCAATGCTAGACGTTTTTATTGTACCGAAAAGCTATTCAGAATATGAATATGAATTGGTTATAACCAATTTTATTGTCCGAGGAACCCTTTTAGAAATATATACGAGAAAGCACTTCAAAAATCAAACTCTTAGACCAATTCTAGCTTTTTTACTTGTTTATTCATATTGTAGCCGATTAACATACCTGCAAGACAATTGGGAATCTTCCGTTGTTTCATCAACTCCAGCAAACATTCCCACGGTGCCGGCGTTATGCGTATCCCAGTTCATACGCCGGAATATCGATATACAGGAGGCTTTTCTCATATCCTCCGCTAAAATCTGATAGTGGCAGTAGAACATTGATTGAAAACAACTTAAAAACACTACACACGACATCACTCCACAAACACACCATGCACCACCAACCTCGACCTTACCTGTTCCTGGAGATGAACGCCGGCCCAGTTGATGGCAAGCCCTCACTTGAAGAAACCGACATCCACTGCGGATACATATTCCCGCGACGTAGCTGTACTGCAAACATCTCTACTGGATTTCCTGGACCTGAAAACAAAGAAATAATTAAGAAAAACATGAAACCGTAGACAATTTCACACATAACTTATCATATAAATTTTTAAGATTTTTAATACAAAACAATATCCAGCACTAGCCAGCAAAATTTTAGTAGTTATATTTAGTTATATATTTTCAAATTTAAATAGAATTAGTAATTTTTAATATAATATATAATAATAAATGATAAATAAATAAATTGTAATGGTAGATGCCGTTTCGTTGGGTTAGGATGAATTAAGGAAAAGATCATAAAATTGGAATATGGAAAGGAATTTTCTGGAACTAGGGATTTTCTATAAAAGAGCTGTCAAAACTGAGATCCCGAGCTGAGAGAATCACAAATGTTAAAAGTTAGTCACGGATTTCAGAAGTGAGTTTGATAAAAATAACAAGTAAAAAAGCTAGAATTGGTCTAAGACCAAATTTTATGATTCCCTAGATCAGAGCTTCCCAGCCAGGGTGCCGCGGCACACTTGTGTGCCGTGATACATTTGCGATGCGCCGTAAGATAATTCTGGATTTTTTAAAATTTCCTTATGAAGTGATAAATATTGTCGAAGTAAATAAGTCGAAAATTCAGTAAAATAAAAATTCGAAAAAAGAAAGTAGGCTCTGCAAAAAATATAACGGGTGAATGAATAGTCATATCTCGATATTCTTTTTTTTTTAGTATTCAGTTTATTTTTGTGAACAGTAGTGACCAGTAACGTAAGCTCTTGCTTTATAATATTTAAGTTTAAAGGTAAATATAAAAAGGATTTTTTAAATATGTTTAGAAATATATTTTAATATTATTATATAGGTATTGCAAAGTATTTTTTGTAAAACTTTTTCAAAATTGAAATTATGGATAAATTTTTAAAAAGAAGCGAGAAACAAACAGTTGTCGATGGGTAACAAATTCAAAGAAAAAAGGGAAACCAACTCCTAATAGACAATATAACGAAGAATACATCAGATTTGGTTTCTCAAGTGTTGAAAATGCTGGAAGTATTCAAGTATTATATGCGGGAAACATTATCAAATGAAACAATGGTGCCAAGTAAACTTCTGCGACATCTTAAAACCAGACATTCCAATTATGCTGAAAAGAGTGTTGATTTTTTTAAGCGAATGCAAATATATAATAAAAAACAAAGTATTTTTATGAATTCAGCAACCACAGTGTCAAAACGAGCTCAAGAAGCTAGCTACAATGTTGCAAAATTAGTAGCTAAAGCTAAAAAACCGCACATTATAGTTGAATCTTTAATTTTACCATCTTGCATAGAAATTGTTCGACATATGTTTGTAGCCAAAGAAGCAAAAGAAATTAAAAAAGGGCCACTTTCAAATAATTCAATTAGTAGGCGTATTAACGAAATATCTATTGACATAGAAACAACGTTAATTCAAAAAATTAAAGATTCAGAATTTTTTCGACACAGGTTGATGAATCTACAGACTGTAGTAATTGTGCTCAGCTTATGGTATTTGTTCGAATTTGTGAAGAAAAAGAAATGAAAGAACATTATTTATTTTGAAAAGAATTTCCCAATCGAACAACTGGGGAAGAACAATTTAAATTCATCAACGACTACTTTGTCAATAAAAATATACTATATATTGCAAAAATTGCATTAGCTTATGTACAGATGGTGACAGGAACTGTTAAAGGCTTGGTGGTTAAAGTTCTCTCTGAAAATAATGAAATTCAAATAACACACTGTTTTATCCACAGGGAAGCTCTTATGTCTCAAAGTTTACCAGAAGAGCTAAAAGTCACGTTAAACTAAATAGTAAAAATGGTGAACGTTATTAAATCTAGGCCACTTCAATCTCGGCTGTTCTCAATTTTATACGAAGAAATGGGGTCAGAACATCAGTCTTTACTTTTTCATACTGAAGTACGTTGGCTGTCAAGGGGAAGAGTATTGTCAAGAGTTTATGAACTTAAAAAGGAATTAAAAACTTTTTTCGAGAATGACACTTCTTACCATAATATTTTGAAAGATAACTTCTGGCTACAGAAAATTGCGTATTTAACTGATATATATGAACATCTTAACAAACTTAATCGTAAAATGCAAGGAAGAAATGAAAATATACTCAGTTCCACTGATAAAATAAATGGATTTAAGGCTAAAATTAAGATGTGGATTAACGAAGTGAAAACTGGTAAAATTTCTATGTTTAATAGGTGTTCTACCTTAAATCTTGATAAGCAAATATTGAAACTTGTTGAGCAGCATCTATATTTACTTGAAGAAAAGCTGCAGCATTATTTTAAATCAAATCGGCGGATTGATTTTGATTGGGTTCGAAATCCTTTTACTTTGCCGTCTGAAGAATCTTCGAAAAACTTATCGATGCAACATAAAGAAGAACTAATTTAAAAAACGATCGTACACTTGAGCTTCAATTTAAAGACAATATTCCAATATCTCAGTTTTGGTTAATCGCTAAGAAGGAATTCCCAACTAATTCAAAAAAAGCTATTGATATTCTATTACCATTCGCTACTACCTACATGTGTGAACAAAGCTTTTCATCGATGGTTACCATTAAAAACATAAAGCGATCGTGTATTAAAAGCCTTCACCATAAGCTGCGCGTATCCATTTCAAGTATAGAACCTAATATAAGCAAGCTCTTTTCTCAACATCAAGGTCAGATGTCACATTAAGCTGCTTTAGAAATGTCCAAAAAAATTATTAAAAATATATATTTTTTTTTCAAAACTTAACAGAGTTTTTTTTCTATAAATAAGTAATAGATTTTTTAGTGTGCCGCTATATTTTTACAAAACTAGTTACCGTGCCGTAGACTGAAAAACGTTGGGAAGCATTGCCCTAGATGAATGCCCGTATGAAAATTCGTAATGGTCACCCATCTGTGTAAGTTTGATTTCTGAAGAGGTTTTATGCATATATTCCTAGAACGATTCGTCGGATAGAAAACTGATTACAATTTTATAGCATTTCGTATTCTGAAGACGTTTTTACTACAATAAAATGTCTGAGACTGATCGTTTTCACAGTATACGTAAGAAACCTAAATTTTTATATGGCAACACCAGGAAGAGGTTTCCTGATTTTGTCCGTATTTGAAATTTTATTTGTTATTACTATGAAAACACCATGCATAAAATTTCAACTCTTTATGTCGACGAGTTCTCAGGCAGTGTCCAAATATATAGTGGAAAATAAAAATTTTGTATGGCAACCCCGCGAAGGATTTGCCCGATTTGTCTCATTTTCAAACCTAATTTTCCTTTTTTTCTTTCTTAAAGTCCGTGTACAAAACCAGCTCTCTAAGCGTACGTGTCTCGAGTTATCGTGCGGACAGGCAGACAGACAGACAGACGGACGGACATACACAAATCAAAATAACTTTGAATATTATGCGGGTGTGTGCAATTCAAATGGAATGACAAACTTAGTATACTCTATTGATTTCATCTAGGGTATAAAAATTAAGAAAGTACCACAAAGTTCTGTAGTTTTGGTTGGAATTTACACTAATTGCAGATTTGTTGCTTTCGGCCCCACTGATAAGAAATTCTCCAGTTCTTAAAAGTAGATAATTATATTCTAAGGATATTTATTTACAATATACTTGCAATTGTTTCTTTCTGTCAGTAGTCATTAGCCGTTGGCAGAGCTGGTTGATTTGAATGAAATATGAAACGAAACTGCGTGAGGCAGGAACAGCTGCAAAGAAGTACAGTGCAGCAGAGTGAGACAAAAACAGGAAAATTCACTTGTGACGTAATAATCTATACTGTATACATAATTTACATAATTACATACTCTACATATACTTTATGTACACATATAGGTCGATTATTACATTATACGCGTAGGCGCACAAGTTTAAAAATTTCAAAATGGTCGAAACTATTTGCTTGCAATAGTATTGGTATGCTGCTCCTGCTTCAGCTTAGAAAAGTGTGACGCGGAACTTTTCTTCCCCCCGAATGTCTCTCATCAAGGAAACGTTCAACATGCTGCAGCGTGGGAGCCCTAGCTTTAATTCGATAAATTAAAAATATCAGCAAAATCAATGCCGTGGAAAATTTCAAAGTTAACTCTGGAATGCTAACCCGTTTTCATATTCACTTACTGGTAGCCCTGAGTAAATATTATCCACACACAAAAAAAATATATATAAACAAAAGAATGGAAATAATTTAGTTATTAATTTAATGCAATACAATCACAATAATAAAAAAAAAGGATTCAATTAACAAGGTAAGGATAATTAGATATGAAAGTAATCTCCTTCGTACATTTTTCGGCATGAATTGACTATATACCACAACTTTAGTCTTATAAAACATATTATCACAGCCTTTAAAAATTAAAACTATTATCAACATAAAGATGTTTGAGAAATAACAGCAGAATTAGAAGCTTTTATGTATGAAATATATTGAAACTCATCGCATAATATTACTAGATTTCTTATAAGTAATCGTCATCATGCATTTATTCAACATATATAAAAAAAAAAACAAAGTTATTAGAAATTAATTAAAAATACATTATGATTCGATGCCCATGATTTACTAAAATTAATTGGAAGTATTGGGTTTAAGACAACTGCAATTAGGAAATTTTGTATTGATGTTCACCACAAATGGGATGGAAGCACTTCGTATAGTAAGGCTTAGTATTTCTCCTCTGTGAATAGTGACAGTAATTACAATATTTTCTGGAGCCATCTGGCTGTGTCGGAAGTATACTACTGGCAGATGGTTGAATTTTGAGCACATTGTCAATCTCAGCCGTATATTGTCTGGAAATAGGTTTTCATGCCTGATTTGCTGCCACGCCTGGGTAAGCCCTTCATGTAACTTTAACATGTAGTCTTGTCGTGGAAAATTTTTTCTATGAAGTCTCACATTGCTGTAGCTAAAAATGATGTATATCTATTAATTGCAGCTATGTTGAGCATATCGTACAATACACACATCGGCAACCTTTTCATTTTCTACCACAGTTCATTCCTGTAAATAATTTGGTCGAAGGTATCTACAGCACCTTTCGTAGATCTTTGAATTTAAATCATTGCCGGATTTTTTTATTATTCTACCACATGAAACCATGCTTGATATCAGAGTTACTATTTTAATTTGTTTTCGTTTGTACGATATCAAACTAGCTTATTCATCCTAAGCAAACATCGACGTATTTACTCTGCAGTTTTCGCTTTTTCGAATAACCTCTTCCGGAAGCTCACGTTTATTATATTTATAGCACTAACTACGGTAAGCTTATACACCCATAGAAATAAATATACTTGCACCAACAAGAAACGTGTTAACTAACTAATACAAAACTGCGATCAGGCGCATTTGGTCGTATAGCATTTGTTTCGTCAATCCAAATACCGTTACGCACTATCGTGCCATATGAATATTTTCTTCCTGGAATTTTGCCCAGTTAAAGTTTGAAATGGAAGGAAATAAGTATACTTGCATTCAATCTCAAGGGCGAGTTCTGTTAAGTTAGTCATTTATTTGTGAGTGGATTTCAAAGAAATTTACAGTGAGCATTATTTGTGTTTTGTATTGCAATTAAATTTACTTATTTCAAGTTTAAAACGTTTTCAACAGAAATGCCACGTGGTACAACATTTTCTAAGGAAGAGATAGGAAGAGTGATGGCATACAAGGAGTGTGGACTTTCTAATAGGGATATCGCCAGGCAATTAAACAGATCGGACATCGGGGTAGCAAATGTGCTAAAATTAGGACCCCTGTATGCAACAACAAAACGTCCGGGACGACCTCCAGTTATATCCCCACGCCAAAAACGGGAAATCATCAGAGCTGCTAGCTCAAAGAAACTTAGTTCTTCGGATATTCGACGTGAGTTAGATTTACCTGTTTCTACCAGACGTATTGCACAAATTTTACATAATTCCGGTACCCTTACTTGGATTAAAAATAAAGGTAAACCTCAATTGCAACAACGTCATAAAAAGGCACGACTTCACTTTGCGACATCACATTTGTCGTGGACCGATCAGTGTAAACAAGTAATTTTCAGTGATGAAAAAAAGTTCACTCTGGATGGTCCTGACGGTTATCAACGATATTGGCACGACAATCGCAAAAAAAAAGAAGTTGGCTTGCACAGAAACTTTCGAGGAGGCAATATTATGGTATGGGCAGCTTTTTCCCATACAGGAAGAACTCCTATATGCTTCATTAGTAATAAAATGGATTCTTCTGCATACATCAATATCTTATATGAAGTGCTTATCAATTTTTTAGATGATTTGTTTGATCCACCTATGATTTTCCAACAAGATAATGCACCAATTCATCGAGCACGCGTTGTACACGAATGGTTTCGGCAGAAAAATATTGAAACTATGGACTGGCCAGCACTTAGTCCCGATCTGAATCCGATCGAGAACGTATGGGGAATAATGTCCAACCTGATTTATGCCAATGGAAGACAATATCATAGCCTGAGAGAGCTTCGATCGGAAATAACAAAAATATGGAATGAAATACCCATTTCTGAACTTAGAAATCTTATTAGTTCAATGCCTCAACGCATGGAAGAAGTTATTCAAGCCTCAGGTGGTCACACCCACTACTAAAGTCGTACCGACGTACGTATTCCTTATTTACAAAAGTAGGCATCCTTTGTTCACTTTAAATATATTTTGCAAAGTGCAAGTATAATTATTTCCTATGAACATTTATTAAAATTATTTTTGTGTGGATTAAAATTAATTTAATTTCTTTGTTTATTCTCTTAGTCTTTTATATATAAATCATGTCTTAAGAAAAAAAAATAAATGAATTCAAAAAATATACATAACATTGAAATATACACACTTTTGTTGTTGCAAGTATATTTATTTCTATGGGTAGTGGTTCCAAAAAAATTGTGACCAGCGGATAACTGGTGAAGCCATTGAGCTGATGAGACTGAGAACCATAGTGGCGTTAGTCAACAGTTTTCAATACAAAGTTCTTACTTCATAACCATCAATCGCTAAGCACCATCATGAAGAAAGCTAAAATTGACAGTTACAGCTACTGATGGTAATGATTCATTGTCATTTTCACTAAAAGATCTCCATACTTTTTATGGACCGAGGTGCAAAAGATCAATGTACTTTAAACTATGTTAACTTGACTTACGCCACTCTGATTCTCACCGATTGAATTGTCCATTGTAATAGTTCTGGAGAATAGAAGCATTTTAAGAACTTTTATTTTTAACGATTCTAAATCAAATAATAAATATAAGAAGAAAAAACAATCGCCTCGTCCGGGGTTTGAAGCCGGTACCTTCCGCTTTCCGGGCGAATGCTCTTACCACTGAGCTATTCTCCATCTTTGACCAATTCTAACAAGTGTGGGTTCCATCCCCGTCCGGGAAAAAATAAATAATATTTCTATTGGTTCCATGAACAGTACATGTGACCTTAGTGACATAATTATCTGCCAGTTTTGGTCCTTTGTATCAGTACTCTTTTCTAAATATGGTTCATCATTGATCCTATACTTCGATGCTACGTCGCACAACATAACAATTTTCAAGCCATACTTAGCTAGCTTATTAGGGATATACATCCTGAAAGAGCATCTGTCTCTGAAACTCACAAGCTGCTCCTCTGTCCATACATACGATCTAGGTTTTTAGTTAGTTGTTCAATTCTCAATAATTTTCTCTTATTTTTCAGAAATAGGTGCAAAACGAGTTTCTTAAAAACGTTGTGATCTCGTCTCTTTTTCGTCAAATCGCATGCAGTTGATAAAAAAATTAAATCAAACTTTGGCCATAGTGGGGTGATATTTATTTCCGCTGTAAGTTGTATCGAATAGAACATCAGAAAACATATGATTGGCCTTCTTAGTAGCCGCTGAAATCAAAATTCCAAATAGTGCTTTTAGCTCTTCAACGCTAACTTCAGAGACAGTTGGGTTATGGTACTTGTAGTTGGCCCTTTGTTTGATGATTTCTTCATTCATATGTACAAGAAATTCGCTAATTATAGCATCGGTAAAAATATTGGAAAAGCCTTAGGGTTGTTGCATTTTTTCTAACCCAATGGGGCCTCCATGCAGTTTTGATTGGTCCTTGGCTGTGTTTTTCACTGGTGTACGTTCTTTCCTAAAAGGTATGTTTCACGGGACAAATGGATGTTTTCCAATAGATTTGCAGAAATTGGCACAGCACCAATACCATTCTGGAAAACAAAAATTTCCCTTCTGATCCTTTTAGGCCTGGTAGAGTGTGAACATCTCTAGGAACCCATAAACAGAAGAAGGCTTCTTCTTCTATGTCAGGCTGCCATCACTTCCGGTATCGTCCGTCCTTAGAACAACATCCTCTTCATTGATCAGCAACTCGATTGATGCTTCAGAAAATGCAGCCGTGTCTAATAAAACATTAATATATTTCTAATCTGGAGTAAAATTCATTTCGACAATTTTAAAAATTACTCACCGAGTTTTAAACACGCCGTGCACAATTTCCAATCTTAAATTTTCAGTTTCAACGATCAGATTAGAATTAACAATTGGACCATCTCACACGAGTATTCCTAATGCAGTATGCAAACAGGTTTTCTGGGGAAGTGTAGAAATATCGCTTTGCTTCTTCTCACGTCTTCCCAAGAAAACCGGAATGCATACAGCATCAAGATTACCCCCGAGAATTCTTCCCAAACCATGAAGCAGAAATCTATGTGCGTTGGGAGTCCGTTCTCTAAAATGTTCTATATTGATACTTATCGCAAAGTACCAAACATTGACTTTATACATGCTATAGAGTCTAAACTACTATCCATATAGCAACATAGTCTTCTAGTAATTTAAAGCTTGGTATCTTACCTTTCCAAAGGCTGCACCTACTATTTACCTTACTTAACAAAATAATAAAATAGTTTTGATTACAAAGTAGCCTTACCATTATACGCTCCTTAACTCTCAGCTGGGTCCGGATCTGTAGACAGCTACATTCGATATCATCAGCCCACGGCATGCCACATTGATGGCATAGCGTCATATGCAATGATTACTCAGCTGAGAGTTTTTGTTTGAGGAGTCCTAGTCATTTGGTTTAAATCAATTTTTTAAAGTTATTTTGTTTGGAAATGTATAAAAATCTCGGTTCGGAAAATAAGAAAGCAAGTTTAAGATTATCAGAACCTTGTGAAACAATAAGAAGCCTTTTCTAATTCTTTATTATCAGAACACCATTTCTCTATATGAATAGTAGTTTAGGGCGGAGGAACTATTCAAATCAAACTTTTATCAGTTTTACATAAGAACGCTGCAAATAGTTTAGAATGTTGGGACTCCATTGGGGCTTTCATGTGGTTGTGAGGGAGTCTGTTTCATGGCTTGTGAAGTCTTGTCGAGGGTTTTGATGCAATATTGAGAATGTGTGTGACAAAAAGAGATATACTTGTTTCTTTTTCTGAAAGTTTACATTTTTCAATAACCAAGTACGTTGGTTTTTCCAAACTGGTGAATAAGGATGACCACTACATCCTTATTGTTGTTTTTTACACATTGGCGAATAAGGGTGTGTTGGACAGCTGTTCAAGAGTTTGCTGTTGGTAGTATACGCTCGCCGTTCCAGGGTTAATTAAATAAACAATGGCAGAAAAGTTATTTGAGGCGGTAAAATGTCACATTATTTCATACGAAAAAATGCATGTGCATAGAAATCAAACACCGACCGTGTTGTATATAACTCTTGGACCCACCATTTTCTACATTGGTCTTTAGTGGATACTCAGGTATAATGTCCTAAGTACCAACACTTTGTTTCACGTGGCCAGTTGCTGTGTACCCTTAGGTACTAAACTCCTGGTGGAATCTTGTGGCCACAGTACTTGTTGATTGAATGTTTGGGTCTTGTTATGGTAGCACAGGTACATAACGCAGTTGTTACATCCAGGACTAATAAGGAGAGCCGACTTGTAGTTCGGTAGCGAGTGTTGCTAGTAGGTTTCAACTAGCAGATTGAATGCGTGACAGCTCAAAACGTACTTGTAATGCTACCAGCCTGTGGGCAGTTAGCGCCCATGGGAGCGGATACCAATTCCTGAAAATTTAATGGTAAAAGAATATATGCAACCAAAAGACAAGGACATGGTGTGTTCTAGCACACAGATCTTTTCTTGACGAGGTCAAGCGATGACGCCACTGCTAACTACGTCGGGTTCTGGAGTCAGATATCGTCGGGCTTGAGACCACCTGTAAGAAGCTCAAGAGATCGGCTGACCCAGTGTCGAGCCGACCAATGCGTACTGGGTAGTTCAACTTGTGATGAACAATCGAACTTATTCCAGTGCCTTTTCGACAGATAGTTAGAGATTGCTCAGCCGGCTACAAACTGCTCAGCCAGTTAGAGACTGTTCAGTAGTAGTTCCAGCACCTTTGCGACCAGGCAGTTGGAGACTGCTTTGCCAGTAGAGTCTGGTAAGGCGCCTTTCTGCACTACAGTGAGAGGTTGAACTTCTTGTACCTAATTAGATTTAGGTAGCGGCGTATGGATGTCAGCATTTAGCAATGCCTTCCTCGTTCGCAAGTCAAGTATAGAACTGGAAGAAAAATAGAAACGAGGGAGGGGACGCTATCTGAGCATCTGTCTTCCGTCATATAGCTGCGAATTGATAGTCCTGGTTTCTCTGTTCTTGAATCTTGTCTTCTTTATTAATGTTAATAAGAGTAAAAAAAAATATTCAAAACGTTATAATGGTGATTGAAGAAAATTCTTTAAAACTCATGACTTCAACTTCTGACTGAACAATGAATTCTTTTGTATCTTTGTTTTCTTACATCTATTTCACAGCCTACTTACACATACCGTTTTCTAGTTCTCAAAGTGACCTTCGATGAGTTTAACGAAAAGCGAACAGATTTAGTTCGGCTGCCCATGGTTGTAAACGCCGCGCCTGACATCGTCAAGTCGCCACAAGTCCATGTTTTGTAACCTCTTCGTGAGCGATAAACACAAGCTAATTTAATAATTTTTAATTTATTCATTGAAATTTTTGCTATGCTGACAAATAACAGAATAAATTTAATTACGGATTGACTGTTCTTGTCACGCTCGTGTCGTTCGTATATTTTCACGCACGTTTTGTCGACGTTTATTACGGCACTATTTATCGTGTCGCTCACATTGTGTATTACCCTTAACCCTACAGTAGAGAAACTTTGGAGACCTATCGTCTTGAAATGAACCAAAACATTACTAATCGCAAAGTCCGCCCAATTATTGCATAACCACCCCACTTTCACTGTCAAACACTATGTTAGCAAAGAAGGTAAATAAAAACTAAGAAGTAAAAAATAACATAATTAAAAAAAAAATACCTAGAATGTAAATAAATATGCATAAACTAATAAGTAAATAAAGGTAAGAATAATAAATAACACAAAACTAAAAAATGTAAGTCAAACCCTTGAGCTAAGCGCCAAATTGTACAAACTTTTGTTTTGAAAAAGAAAACAATTGTATTAACAACATTAACATTGGGTAACTAACAAACTACAAATAAAATATAATAATATTCTCGAATGTTATTAAAGTTGCCATAATAAAGTTTTTTTTTGTACGACTAGAATAGCTACTATTAAGTTTTGTAAGAAAATAAGGTAAATAAATAAACTAATTGTATTTTTTTATTTTGTTTTAATAGAATAAATATGAAATCTCAGTAGAAGAGAGAAAAGCAAGAAAGTAGGCAGTGAGATATAAATTTTGAAGAAATAAAGAACCAGAAACATAGCGTACCTATATATAAAGAAAAAACTGCACAAAAAGGAAATATGTTAAAAGCAAACATTTATTTTTAATAAACAATAATATAAAGTTAAAAAAAAAACAAAAAGATCTACGTAAAAAAATGTAAAAATCAGCTGAAAAGTCTACCAAATTGCGAACCACCAAATTATCAGCAACAACACCTTCCCTTGAGAGTTATTCTTTCTCATAAGGAGAAGGACTGTTATATACATAAAATGACATAAAAATCTATTGATTTATTACTAATTGTAATAAATTCCCATATATAAGCTAACAATGCTTAAAGCGTGATTAGCTTATCTTTTAAGAACACGAAGAAATATATTCTCGACGGTGAAAATAAAAAAAATTCCCACAGAACGACTTGGGAAAAACAAAAGTTTTACGTTGTATCCCAAGTCGTTGTAAAAGAAAACAAACCCTGGGCAAATCTTACTTTCAGTAAGGTTTTTAATTAAAAATGCATTATGTACATATGTGCGTAATGTATATTGCATGCATCGGGCATATAAATTTTACACGGTGAAGACTAATACCAGAGATGCACCGTTAGAAATTTAGGTATAAAGTAAAAACGTATTTATACTTTTTAACTTATAAAAGTTATACATTCGATTTTTGCTATTGAAATAATAAATCTAAGAAATATTAATAAACTTTATAAAATTTCAAAACAAATTCTATACGAGAATTATATCAGTTCAAGTGATCAGATGAAACTTTTATGTCTTTATAAAAAACTGTATAGCTTTTAAACGGAAACATATTAAAATAATAAAATGACTTCTTATAATCCCAGTTTATTACATAATCGTATAAATTTAATACGAAAAAGATATGATCTCTACAGACTACAATTAGCTAATTCTGTAAAATTTTAGATTTCATATGATTTACGTATAGATTTTATACCATACGATTCCTATGATTTCAGTACCTACTAACGTAATTTGTATCAGTTTGGATCCAGTAGCCGGTGTTAACGGATGTGTGTTTGTCAATAGATAAAATTAAAAATGCAACCGGGATTCTTTCTAACGTGGGAGTAAATGAACGAAAAGCGGGCCGTAAGTGTCAAAGCTCACGTCAAGTAGAGCGGAGCTTGAATATTTGGATTTCGTATATTCATGTGAATTATGTGTCATGTGTAATATATAAGTATTTGAATATATGTTAAGGACTTTTATTCATACGATAAACGTATTGTGTTCACTCTATATTTAACTGTAAGATATGAATTTATCGATTTTAAAGAAATTTTAATTGCCTAAAATCTTAATTGCGAATATTTTTACGTAATTGCAGCTATTCAGACTATGGCTATTATATTTGATGATTTCGAATGCGTTGACGCTATTATAGGACCTAAGATCTTCACAGATTATATCAGGCAATATTACTTGCAGCCAAATTTGTATGTTAAAATTAGGGCTAAGATATTTCCCGATATAGATGGTATTTACATATTTTGATTTGATTTTGAGCAAATATATTCAGTAGATGCATTGATTTTTAGAAATGGGCAGTACCAAAAACTCGTCATCCCCAAGTCTATTAGAGCATCCTTCTAAAACAACAGGTGCTTTAAGGCGTATAAATGTAGAAATTGGTTCAAGTATAATCGTAACGTCTGAAGTGAGCTCACAAGAAATTATCTATATGAAATAAAGAGTTAACTTTTATTTCTTTTGAGTAGTCCTTTAAAGAGTATATTGCAAGACAATCTGGAGGAAATAATTTACTACATCAATATGAAGAAAAGGGATCACTAACAGATAGTGAAAGAAGAAAAGTTATATCGTTTTTATCAGCGTACGTTCAGGAAGCATTTGGCTTTAAGCCGACCCGTGCGGAACAAATAGTTGCACGAGCTTGCGTAAATCTTTTCCATTACCCCAAATCTGACGGACTTACTGAGTTGGTAAATTCTCTGTTATTTTTCAAGAGTTTGAATTATTTTTGTATGCACTTCCAGGATTTTCTGTATAATATTGCCAATACTGGTTACCTCGAAGTCAAGCTGAAGAATGATCGCTAAGAAAACGAAAATTAGAGAAGGAGTTTTCATTTTCAGAGAAAAATGTACCTAATACATGTACTGAAGAGAATGAATATGGAAGTTTAAGTGGCACGAATTGCAGGATATGAAAAATGCTTCTTTTCTCGATGAAAAAGGCCTTGTACGATTAAAATTGAACAATACTTTAGTTGCCAGGAGAAAGCAATATAAGGAAGAAAAATTCAATATATAGGTACGATAATTGTCGATATATATTTATATGTCCTGATTTGCTAAACAATACAACTGAGTTTTTTTCATATCTATTCTGAGAATATTTTTTTACAAATAACGTTTGATTTTGAATTATCGCTCAGCTGTAATAAATCATTGATTTTGGAATGGTTGAAATTTCAAACCTACAGTTTTAGTATTGTTAAAAATAGCGGTAAGCCGAGTTTATATACGGAATCCGAAAGAGAAAAAGGTAAGCATTTCGCTTCTATGCACTTGAAATATTTGATGATTTTACTTTAAACTGGGATACATGCACCCTATCAGTAATTAATTTTCTAAGGTTACTGCCACCCCCTCCCAATGGAAAGAAAAAAAAATTAAGGGTTTGACTGATGAACAAGCAATTGAGAGACTAATAACTTCTCACAAGGTAATGTGTATATCAAACTTCTCTTCGTAAAAACATTGAGAATTTTTGTATAGTATGGACTTACGGAAAAGGAATATACTAAAAATTAAGAAAAGAGGCCACCTTATGTAATCGCTACAGGTATCACCAAAGCTTCAATAGCCGAAACTGCGCATCTTTCCTGAAAAGGACCATTACGCCAAAAAAGGAATATGATATATTGCTAATAATTAATCTTATTTACTTAACATTTGCCTACATCAAAGTACGTATAAATTCAATCCAAATATTTAAGCTAGTTTATTTGAAAAATTCTATAAAAACTATACGAATATTTTACAAATTTTTTCAACAAAAAACGTTATACAATTTATAAATTATCTTATTATACTATTTAATGCCTACAGAATATTAAGTTTTTATGAATCCTTATTAATTCATTCATATATTGGAGGATGAAAGTTGTTCAAAGCTTTATGGAATTTTATACATTGGCAATTTATCAAGTTCATAAATAATTTTTATGGATTTATATTCATACCCCTTTGATATAAGATTTATACCAAAATTTCTAACCGTCTGGCACAAGAACTAGATTTCGCATGGCATACTAGAGCAGAGTATAGAGATTGTGAAATGGGTATTGAACTCTGAAATGGACAATAACCTATTTGAGACGTGCCGAAAGCAAATGTTTTTATAATAGCAGTTTTGTATACATTTGATCGACTTCCTCAACACTTCAGATACGAAAAACTATGAATCAGTCGACGTATACATCATTTCAAATGTTGTGGTTTATTCCGGAATGAACCACCCATCCATATAAATTTTGTATACTTTTTTGGTACTGCGTAGTTCTTGTGCCATCTCTGCTAATACTGAATCGATCGAGTCCTCGCCGAAAAAAACTTTTATTATCGGATTTTCGCAGCATGTATGTGCAACTGCACAAGCCGTTTCCCAGGGGCTTGCGATAAATAGCAAAATATTGAATTGCATATGCAAACCATCATCCAATTACATTCTTTCGGACGTGTATATATACGTAAAATTCCTTGCAAAGTTAATGAAACAGAATCATCACAGGATAAACAGCTTGTCACACGGTTAAAAATCTGGGTTTATTTGTAAAACCTGCAGAGAGTCTTAAAGTATTTTAAGGCATTTGTTGTATAAAAACAAGGAAACGTAAAAGCTTGAAGCTTTTTGCATCAGTTTTGTCCTAATTTAAATCTTTTCCGGTGAGCAGGAAAATTTAAAATTAGGTCTAATTTTCTCGTATTTTTAGTTCTCTACTGGTGTGAATTTCAAACAGTCACAATTCTATCAAGCAAATTGTGAGAGCTGGTCTCAAACAATAAGGGAGAGATGCCGGTTTTTGAAAAGATAACTCAGCGTGTTTCAAATTCAAATATAACATTTTATTTTCATAATTCATATGCTTAACCTAATATCACAAATTCACAAAAAAATTCAAAAGAGCTTAAAACTAGAAATTCAAATTAACAATTCAGTATGTATATATATAGAAATTCAGTAATAAAAAGAAATGAAAAAAAATGGTCCAAAAAACGTGATCCGTCTCTTTAATTCTGAAAAGAAGAAGAAGAAGATCGGAATTAGTTTTTGTCACCTTATAAACTACTGGAATAAAAATGCTGCTAATACGTGTGGGCACTAGGGCAGTAAAATGACGCACACAAGAATTTTCTGTGAATCTATTTGATGGTAGCGGCCCTGTCAGACAGAAAAGCTGAATAAGCAGCAAAAAAGGGGGTGCAGCAGCGTGCTGCAACGTGTGGTGTAAAACAGATGTAATGAGACCAAATTTTCAGATTAAACTCTGAACAGAATTATACTTCTGTAATAAATATGAGAATTTCAGATTAAACTCTGAACAGAATTATACTTCTGTAATAAATATGAAAAATGATTTCAGATTAAACTTTGACCAGAATTATACTTCTGTAATAAATATGAAAAATGATTTCAGATTAAACTCTGACCAGAATTATACTTCTGTAATAAAGATGGGAAATATATTTCCGATTAAACTCTGAACAGTTATACTTCTGAAATAAATATGGGAATTTCAGATTAAACTCTGAACAGAATTATACTTCTGTAGTAAGGATAGGTATATATTTTCAGATTAAACTCTGAGCAGAATTATACTTCTGTATGGAGGATATGAACACGATTCTTATTTTTCAGATTAGACTCTGAATCAGATGAACTCTGAGAAAAAAATGGTGCCATCTATTGCAACTCGTCGGCCTTTTATAGCCGCCGCATCCAGTTATTAGCTCTCGCCTCACGGTGTTGCCCTAGCGACGTTTATTGCAGTTGCTCGTATTCTGACTGCGGCGAAGGCGAAGACAGCTGACTGTGTAGATGTCATTAAATTACATGAAAAAAGTTGTCAACAATACAGAGGTACATATGATTTGGTAAGTTTGTGATTTATTGATTAATTATTGATTAATCATTAGTTATTGTTTTAGTTAAAACATCTGCAAAGGTTCCATTAGGAGTTAGATTTGGAGCATTTTATGCTTGGGTCCACTAATTGAGGACATCCAGAAGAAATGCTACATACAGGACGTAGCAGATGTCAGATAAGTATTCTGTTGATTACTATTCTTTTTACGTTTGATACTTTGTGGTGCCTTTTTGTTTATTTCAGGAATTAATGAAAATGGTAGAACCAGGCTGGACGCTTTAATTGGAATTTAGGTGGACTAAACACAAATATTTTCTCAATTAAAAACTCATAAAAATCTTAATTTTCCTAAACTCAGTATGTTGTAAAATAAATCCGAAATTTATGCATGCAAAAGTATTAAAACCAATGAAGTTTTATTTTTATACTTTTTTTAATTTAATTAATAATAACCGGCCAAGTGCGAGTCGTACTCGCGCACGAAGGGTTCCGTACCATCGTACAAAATTTACCACTATGTACTACTTTTTTTATTTATTTTTTTCAAATGAGAGTACGCGTCATGTGAAAAAATAATACTGTCATTTGAAAAAATAATAATAATAATGCTGTAGTTTGAAAAAAAATGGCTACTTATGGTGATAATAATGAATGAGAATAAAACGAGGAAAACAACGCCGAAAAAATCACTTTTCTTGTATGGGGGCCCCCTTTAATTTTTAATTTTATTTCATTTTTATTATTTGTTGTTATATCGCCAATAGAAAAACACAGTCTGTGAAAATTTCAACTGTCTACCTATTACGATTCATGACATACAACCTGGTGACGGTGACGGACAGCGAATTCTTAGTGATAGGGTTCCCGTTGTTACCCTTTGAGTATGGAGCCCTAAAAACTAACAGTGTTGTTAAAATAATGAAACATCCGTCGAGTGAAGTTCACTTTTCATTTAGTGGTTGCAAGTGATTTTTCCTGTTACCCCAGTAAAATAAGCATCCAACATCGGAATGGAAGCGAACAAGCTTAAATTAGAATAAATCTTTGTTTGGGCATTCTAAAGACTGGGAAAATTGTCTCATATAATCTCGAGTCTGCGTCACCAGATATTCAAGGTCAAAGGTCACGAAAATCGTTTTTTTTTCTTTCAATTATCTAGTTTTCGATGGAAAATACGTCATTCAAGGGCATTATGAAAATTATAGATTATAAAATTATCTACAATTTTCATTTCAATCATTTGTTTGTATTTACAACTGTTTTCTAGGTACAGCGAGGAGGGAGCAAGCGCGCATTCTTATACAAGCGTATATAGCGTAAAACGCTATGTGAACGCGGGGCCAAAAATATTATTTTTTATTTGTTTATTATTAAGACCAAATACAAAATAGCGTATTATAAAATTATCCTTGTTCGTCGTCGTTGTCGTCTTCGTCATGAGGTTGTGCAGGGTCAATGTCGACATCATTACCATCGTCCTCTATATCCGTTGCAGTTGTTTCGCCAAGCTCGAGGACTTCCTGCACGCTGTCTCCATCGGAATCATTTCGTATTGATGAGACATTGAGGCATACTTGGCCGTTACACTGGCCAGAAACTGTGGAACATAGTAACCCTACTTTTCTACATCCACAATTTACGCCACAGCCTTTCTTGCAATTGACAAAATCTTATTCATCATTTCTTCCAGTGCTGGTGTCAATAAAGTCCACCCCCATTCCGCAGGTTGCAAATCTTTTTCCAACCAAGGAAGGCAATTTTCTTGTAAGAATAATTGCTCTGACTGGTACAAATTGGGGTGTTTCTCAAACATTTTATTAACTTTCAGTTTTCCTTTTTTAAGTGTAGCTGATGTTGTATCACAAAATGCAGTAAATTTTTCGGAATTTGGTCATTGTCCAACATTTTATTTGGAGGCGGATAAAACTTGGTCTCAACGATAGAAGGTCGAATATCTTCTCTGATGATCTCAGCAGCTTCTATTGCACGCAACCGTTCTTCTTCCGCAGTGCATTTTTTATTCTCATACAGAGCTGGGCAAGTACCAAAGAAAAAGTACTTAAGTACAAGTACAAGAATCGAAGGCCTGAGTACTTCAGTATAAGTACAAGCACCGCATGCATGAAAAGTAATTGTAACTAAGTACTAAATCTATAAAAAAGTACTGAGTACTTTTTGAAGTACTATTTAAAGTACTTTTTTAAAATCTTTGTACGTTGGCAGTAATATAATGAAGTTTATAGAATTCAGTTAACAGATTTAATGAATAAATTCCTTTTGAAAAGTATAATATGTATAGTAACCATATATATAGTTTTTTTAAAGTTTTCAGCGCTGCACTTAGAGTAAAACTGTCACCTCACATTGCTACACTCATAATAATTGAGGCCTTCTCTACATCAGGTCGAGGCGTTGTTGATTTTATATTAAAACGAGGCATGGTTTGCTTTCCCTTGGCTATGTCATCAAGTCGAGGCATCGTCGATTTTATATTCGAGCGAGACGTTACTGGTTTTTATTCTACTTGCCCAGTCTTGTTTGTATGTTATTAGTTTAGCTAAGGTTCTGGCTTGAGGCGTGAGTTCGGCACATGCTTTGACAGTTCTTTGCGTGCTTCAAAACTCAACAAAAAACGAGTTGCGCTAGAGATTCTGTTTGCTTTTCTATAAGGAGTTAGATATTTGTAGGTAGTTAATTAACTCAGAAATACTTAAGTAGAAAACTAAGTCATAAGTACAAGTAAATAGAAGCAAGTACTTATGTTCAAGTACTAAGTAGGGCATTTCAAAGGTATTGAGTAATAAGTCTTAAGTAACGAAAATGTACTTTAAGTAGTACTTAAGTCTTTTTTTACTTAAGTATTGCCCAGCTCATACCAAACGTTAGGTTTGCTTGCGTATCACGAAAAGAAATAATAGTGAACCATCCCATTTTCGTAGTAATAATAATATCAGTTAAATATTTTTCTCTTAATTTTGAAATGATTGTCTTATCATCTGGTACATACTCAGTAGGGACATCTCTAAACTCGTTTAATGTGAATTATGAGTCTTCATTATTTTCAATGCTATTACTTTGGGGTTTTGTCGAAGCATTTTACCTAAAGAAAGTACTTGGCAAAGAAAATTTCGGTGCTAAGTTCTGTAGTATTTTGCTTCGGCAGCTATCAAATCATGTTCAAAAATTATGCGATCCTTCACTAATTTGCTTAATAAATCGCCTCGTTCATCTGCTCTTTTGATGACAATATCTTTGAATTCAATTGTACTCACTCTACTGATTGCGCATATTTCAACTTTTTCCTAATCTCTGCTGCTTCGTCCACAAAACTTACATAATAATTTAAAATCAAAAACATCAGTTCTCTTTTTACGAAATGAAGCTGAGGGTTCTTCGTCTTCATGGCGGCGCTTAGATGATATAATAGAATGTTTACTAATATAGACTTTCCGACACTCAATATGCACATTCACGGATGTCACAGTATTCAAATATTCTATATGTTCTGCATTTCTATATATAGTTCCTGTTTTTAATGTTTGTAAGCCGCGCACAACATTCGCCTTCTGAAAGCGGTTGATCGCATATAAAACACAAATCAGCCATTATGTATGGAATACTTTGAACGTTCTAAATGTTTAAGACTGAATAAAATGGTAAAATGTATATACAAAAAAAAAAATGCTTGAAGCAATAGTTGTAGGTAATTTTATAATCTACAAGTTTCATAATGACTTTGAATAACGTATTTTCCATAGAAAGCTAGATAATTGAAAAACCCCGATTTCCGCGACATTTAACATTGAATATCTGGTGACGCAGACACGAGATAATATGACTCGTTTTTCCCAGTCAATGGGTTTATATGAATTTACAGCTTCTTCGCTTCCATTCCGAGGTTTGCTATGTAAGTAACAATATTTTTATTATACTTGTTTAATCACTTATTGTTTTTTGTTTACAGTTCCCTTTTTTAATTTTTTATTTTAAACACTTTTTATACATAAATATGATAGACAAACGTAAAGTTTCAAAAAGTAGGTAAGTGAGTTGCATGAGTCATATCTCTGGAACGAAATATCTGAAATAAAAAAATCACATGGAATTAGATTAAGTATAACAGTGAGTTCGTTCCGAACTACAATCATTTCCTGCGTTATTTTTCTCGTTCAGAATGAATTTTTCAATCCATGCCATTTTTTTTTCTCGGGCCAAACTATTTAGTTTCAATCTGTCATCGCTTTTTTCGGACTCCGAATTGTTCCGGATGCACCTGAGTGTTTCCCGGATTCAAACAGAACGATTTTAAATTGTATTCGTGAATGTGTTGTTTACAATTTGTACAAGGTGGTAATAGTTGAGTTTAAGTTGCTTTTGTTGGAAAATGGCTTTATTTTACATAAACAATAATTTTTACGAATTTATACTTCCTTTTATCAAATGGAAGAAATGTCAAACATTTGAAATGGTTCTGTTTCGTTCCTTTTCTATGAGCATAAAAATAAATTATGACATCGTTTTGTCCATTCATACAGATTCATTCAGAACGAGAAAAGGAACGCAGCAATTAATTTGTATACATAATTAACAAAATGGCGGACTTATTGGAAAAAAAACGAATAAATAAGATCTTTTTTCAGTGAGTTTTGCTATAAAAGAAATAGTAAAAATTGAAATTTTGAGATGATCGTAGTTCAGGACGAATTCACTGTTATACTTAATCTAATTCCATGTGATTTTTTTATTTAAGATAACTCTTTCCAAAGATATAACTCACGCAACACTTTCCTACTTTTTGAAAAGTCACGTTTGTCTATCATTTTTGTGTATAAAAAGTGTTTAAAATAAAAAATTAAAAAATATTTTCCTATATTTCGAAAGCGTATTTATTAAGCCTAACAACTTTTATATCAATACTGATACCTATACCTAAAAAAAAAAAAAAAATAGTAAAAATAGCATTTTTTTGTAGCGCGCAAATTAGACTAATCCCTTAAATCTTGACAGTATAAATTTGAAACAATAAAAGTTCACCTTTTATTTCCAGGCACTCATGTAATATTTCAAGAAGAATTATATTACAGTGATGTTCATGAAAACAAATTTTCTCCAAAATTTAAAGTCCACTGCCTCAAATACGGAAAACTTTTCTTTATATTTAAAACCAATATAATTTATTTAAATTGAAACCTGCCGGCTTAAACCTAAGACAATTCAAAATTTTTATTTCAGACTATGTGGAAATATCAATGTAAAACTGATTCGTTTAATAATTTTAAAACTTTGTATAAGTTTTAATGTCAAACTTTTTCGGAATGGAATTATATACAAACCTAAAAGTCATAATTCAAGCCTCGTATTTTTAATTATTTTTAATCGTGCATTTGTTATTAATACATATAATAGCTAGACCTGAAAAATAAAGGATGTATAGTAATTTAAAGGAGGTTTGGTGAATAGCTGAAAGGATGGTGAGTAGGTTAAAGGACACTGTATCGAAGTCTTTTGAACAGAACCAAAACCTTTGAAAAAAAGAGGAACATGTGTTCCACATAATATGCATCCATGTTAGTGGCTTAGATACCTTTTCAATATTGTACATGCTTATATACCAAGAGGTAAGCAAAAAGAAAACCTATGTCTGCCATAAGTCGTTCACTTGATTGCTTATTGTGCTTGTGGGGAACAATGGTCTCTTGGTGAATAATAGATCATGTTGATTCACTTTGGTTATGGCTTTCCAGATATCCAAGAATCAATGGAATGGTTAGTCTGAGTAGGTCATGTAACAACAACAACGTGAAGTACATACATATATTGCAGATAGATTATTGTGAAGTTTAAACTTATCTGTAGTGTTACTTATATCACAAAGGAGTTGGAAGGTGGATCTGAATACTTTTTTTTATGCTGTGAGCCATTGAAGTCATTCCTGGACAATGTCAGCTTTTCAAATATCTCCAGGGGATGGATAGACAATGTATGTACAGTTCATGTTCATGCAGTTTTATTTTATAAAATAATAACTCTTTTCTTTTAGCATGACAAACAAATTGAAGTCTATGTACTATAGAATATAGACTTATCTGCAGTATTATGTGCTCTGATGAAGATTTATTGGGCAGCAGGTTGAATAAATTGCACTGCATCCATTCATGAAAAAAATCTTTAAAATATTAAGAAGAAAACGATTGTTAAACAGATGCTTAGGTATATGAATATATTTAGATTATTAAATTTATCAACATTGCGGAAGTAAGCAAATGCAACGCAATTTCTTAATATTAAGTGTTTATTAAACACCATATCGTTATCTATTACAATTACAAAAATGGATTGCAAGACTCACCTACAGTAGGTATACCTAGGTACCCTCTGTGTTTAAGAATTTTGAACAGAATGTTCAATAACCTCCAGGTAGAAGCACCTTTTCAATGAAAATTTAGATGCCTGAAAAATCTAACGAATTTCGTGTTGCTGACTTATGGCCCCCATTCACTTACAGGTTATCTGCTGTTTCAGACTATAGATGGCTTCTTTCCATCCAAATTTTTTTTTGTCCACCTACTAGTATCAAATCACGTCTTTTTTGCAATTTCACATACATAAAGCTAGATAAACTGGTGATTAGCACGTACCTACAGTTTGGCTTTCAGTCCATATCGTAATGAGTTTGTTCAAGTTTATCATGCAAATCAGTTGAATTATTAAAATGATTTTGTAAAATACAAAAAATTGCTGCTCTAAAATATTAATTCTCTTATCAGCAGTAACTGTGAAAGATTAGTTGCTTCACAGGCAAACTATCTCACATTTTTTTTTTGTATTAGGCCAAGCAGCCTGCAGGAAGCAGGAAGGAGATAGGGAAAGAATTATGGGACATGACGAAAGTAGCGGAGGTGCTGATGTATGTCACTCTTGAAACTTCGCAGATTGTAAGCCCAAGGAAAAACAGTATATGGTAAACTGTTCTACATTCGCACAGTTCGGGATACGAAAGCATCACGGAATTATACTGTACTGCCGATAGTAGTTTGAAGGGTAAAAGGATGCGCGCCAATTGCAGCGCAAGTATTGCGTGCGGGAATCATTCTACAAGGGACTAGATACAGCATTCTCAGATTTATTTAAACCATTAACAAATGAGTTCAAACTTTAAGCAAATAAATTTAAACCTTGAACAAATGATTTTAAACCATTAATAAATAAATTTAAACCTTAAACAAATGTTCTAAGCCCTTAACAAATAAAACTAAACCTTGAACAAATAATTTAAAAGCTTAACAAATATATTTAACCCCTTAACACATAAGTTTCAACTGATAAGAAAAAAACTTAAACCTTTAGCAAATATATTTAAACTCTTAACAAATTTATATTTAAAATATTTTATTTCAACTTAAGTAAGGATCTCGCACAATTTTTTTTCTCAAATTTTGGGTGCATATATAGGGTAAACTAAACAGTCTCGAGCCCCCCTTCCAATGGCGAGCCCCCTAGTAAAATATTTAAATATTACTAAGAAGGCGATAATACACCAACTCTTTTATTTTATTTGGATGTTAGCGGTATTTGTGCTTGACATTTTACAGTTTTGCTATTTTCAGTCAGCATACTCAAGTGTCTCCGAGCGTAGTGATTTCTTACCGAATTTGCTAAGAGGGTTTTTTTTTGTGCGTTTTTCTTATATAGAATTAGTAAGGCTAATAAAAGTGGACTAACATATGATAATTTCTTATTATATTTGGCATTTAGCTTTATTTCTCAGATAATGTGGCATGTTTTTCGAAAAACCGAGGGGCTCGTTATTTGGTATGAAATAGTTGAAATTCCAGTAAAGAGCCCGGGGCTCGACACTGGTTTTTTTGTATGATTTTGTCACGCGCAGTCACGAGCCATCTCATAATACACGTGTTTTTTTTGTATCTTTGTATTTGCGTTAACTGCGAAATTTACAGTTAGAAAATGGGAGGTAAGAAGAAGTATTCGGAGGATGATTTGCAAAAAGCGATAACGGAAATAAACGAAGGATTATCTATCCACAAGACAGATAAAGTATACAAAATTCCTCGTGGAACTCTACAAAACCGTTTGCATCAGAGGACAAAGAAGTCAAGTTTAGGCCCTTGTCTAGTTTTGACGGCGGAAGAAGAGCAGAAAATGGTGGATTGGTTGGTAGATAACCATGCAAGGGGATTTCCTCGGAGAAAACATGAGGTTCAAATCGTAGTAAAACAATTTCTGGACGCTTCTCCAAGACCAAATCCTTTATCTAACATCTTACCTGGCGAAAAATGGTACCAGGCATTTTTTCGCAGACATCCAACCTTATCACTTACGCGAGTTCTAAGGCCTCCCAATCCGACATTCGAAAATGGTTTGAGCAAATTCAATCTTATTTATCAGCTAAGGATCTCTTGGGTATTTTGGAACATTCGAACAGAATTTGGAACCGAGACGAGACGAATTTCTTAAAGTGTCCGAAAGGTGGCAAAGTTTTCGCACCAAAAGATAACCGATGGTATTAGTTTAAGATTAGTTTTAGAGGTTTACTTTTTGCAGGTTCAAGGAATATTTATGAGACAGATAGGGGACAGGCAGAAGAAAATTTGACTGTCATGTTTCCATTTTCTGCTTCGGGATATGTGGTCCCGCCGATGATCATATATCCATATAAAAGGATGCCCAAAGATATCATTGCTTCCGTACCAGAAGGACGACACAGGATGGATGACCTCACAAGTTTTTTTGTAATATATAAAGGAAATGTTTTACCCCACTTTACTCAAACATAATGTTAGATTTCCTGTCATTATATTTGTTGATGCGCATAGGACTCATCTAACATATGAGCTATCAAAACTCTGTAATGAGCTCAATATTGTATTGATTTGTCTCTACCCAAATGCAACAAGGGTTTTGCAACCGGCGGATGTTTCAATATATAAGCCGCTTAAGAATGGTTGGCTAAAAAACTGTGCAAACATGGAGGCGAAACAATTTAGAAAAAAATCTTACAAAGCTTACTTTGCTGAAATTCTTAAAGAAGTGATAGACGGAAACATAAAAAAGGACACTATAATGAATGGCTTTCGCGCATGTGGGCTATATCCTTTTGACCCAAATTCTGTTGATTATACGAAATGCCTAGGCAGGAATTCCATATTAGTTTCGACAACATCTGATAAAGATCAAACGAGGAAGAAAAGTGAGACCATTGACTACAGCAAATTTAAGGAAATAGTTGGAGTTTCAAAAATTAATCAGCTAACAAATTTTAGTGACTCGGCTTGTTCATACTCCGAAGATTTTTCAATATTACACACAATTTTTGAAAATCTTTTTGATCAAGAGCACGAAACGAGTCAGGTATCTCACTTTCTTTTTCTTAAATTTTATTGTATAAGTTTTAATCATCGGATTTTCAATAGTGTACTGTCAAGCCAGAACACGAAGATACAGAAATACTCTACGAAAACATACCACCTGAAATTTTTGAGTACGATGAAGACAATGATGCAACAGTAACGAAAAGCACGAATATCTTACAAGATATTATGAATATAAGCAGTCTTGACGTTGAGGTGAGTTAATATTGACCCTGTTTTCCTGTTTCTAAATACTAGATATGGCTTATACTAATTGCGTTTTTATTATGTCTAGGTTGAAAAAAGTGTTAACATAGAAGATATGCCTATAGTTTTTTCAGAGCCGGCAAATGTAGAATTAATAGACTACTTGGTCACACCCAAAACTCCGGTGCGCGTTGGAAATAAGATGGCAGATAAGCAAAGCTTCATCGTGCGTTCAACCCCTTTCCAAAAAGCTCAAGAAGAAAAAATTAAAAAAAAAACTTGATGCAGAAAGCTTGAAAAAGGAAAGACAACAAAAAATAGCAGAAAATAAAAAAGAAAGAGAACGTAAAGCAGAGCAAGCAGCGAAAAGAAAGCAAGATAGAAAGATTAGAGAACAAAATAAAAAATTCAAGCCTGAAAATAAACTAAGTACAGTAACTCTCAAAACGAAAGCCAAAGTAAGTGCCACCGTTACGTCCTTTAAATTAAGCACAAATACTAAGCCCGCTTTGAATAAACAAGCAGATTTAGAGCCCCATGTTCGTCAGCTATTTAATAATTATAAGGAACAAATTCTTCAGACAGGCATTGAACTGCAAAGGCTTTTCGAAATAGTGGCTGTTTATTTTGGATTATGTTACGAATGTGTGAATCATATTACATAAAACGAATCGGGTGTAAATTGCTTCGTCTGTCGTAAAAGTTACCACAGTAAGTGTGCTTCAAAATTATATCCTGGCTATAAGGATTTTAGCTGTAAAAGCTGCTTTATAAGAACTTAATTTTTTTCTTTTTTAAAGCATACCGAAGTTGCATTTTTATTTCTTTTTATTTGTTCTTTTGTATTTGTACTGCATTAATTAAAATGAATAAATATTTTTTTTTAATTTCTGAAAATACCTATAATATGTCTTTCTTCCATTTTAGAAGATTTAAAGTAGCTACATTAAACGACTTGTTATAAATCTAAATTGGGAGCTCGAGACTAGCAAATTCCCCCGGCTCGTCACTGGTAAAAAGGGGGCTCGGCACTGGAAAAGGGCCTCCTCAGTAGATTTTTACCATTATTTTTAAATTTAACCGTATTTCAGTCATTTTATTGTTATATTTTACATCTGAAGAAACTAAGTATTGTAACCGATCTGCATCGTATAACGCCGCCATCTTATAAAACAGAAGAGGAACCTCCGATTAAAACATCGTAAAAATTAAATAATTCAGAAATAAAACATAAACCTTTGTAATACTTTATTAAAATTTGAAATTCACATACAAACGAATTTGCACAGATGTAAACTTTCGATAAATTGTATTTTTTAACTTTGCTTGTACAAATAGACCAAAAAAAAACAGTATTTGTAAAACCTGAGATTGTAGATGTCACTAACCTACCCAACATAGCACCGGAACTTCAATTTTCGAAGATCTTAGAACGAGAGTCGATAAAAATCCCGGAGCCATGTTGAATGTTTTTTCTTTTTTTGTCTGACTCGGTCGAAGTTTCTGGAATGGTGTGTGACTTTTTGCGATCTCAGAATAAGGAAGGAAAAACGCTGTAATCAAGAAACCACAAGAAAAATAAAATTATAAAAAACATAGAAGGCATTCCAAGAGTTTTATTGCTCTTCCCCGATAAGCCGATTGAAAAGGAACAGTCCTCTATCCACCTATGTTGTTCCTATAGTTTGTATTTAGAGGAATAGGTGTTTAATCTCCCACGGGAGCAAACTTGCAGGTAATTCACACCGAAAGTGTTATAACGTTAAGCTGGTTGGCGCAGACGCTCCGGCTGAAGATCGTTTGAAGTTTGCGCATGAGACTTTGCTGCCTACCAGGGCCCCATCTGGAGAAAAAACTTCATTCCGGCTGCCAAAAACACGCCTAGAAAAGAAGAAACAACACGCATCACGCCAGCTACGCCAAGCTCTGCCGCTGTAGGACAGCAACCAGCGAATATAAGCTATAAACAAGCGGATAGTTCAGGTAGCATCAAACCCTGAAGGCAGGTAACCTATAAAACTTTTCCTTGTTTTACGTCTACAGGCTTCCAGCCTTACATTGAGTATAACTACATACACTTAATCTTAATCCAACATAAAATAAATTTAAACACTCTATTCGGAATAAGATACAGCGGTCAATTCATACTCAAACACTTGAACATAAACACACATAAGTCAAACTCAAAACCAAAAGAGACAAAACACCACTCTCAATACAGCGTCGTATTTTATATTCAATCACTTCAACATAACTACACATACACATACCTACCCTCAAGCATAAAACGAACAAAAGCTAACTTCCCGCATCTCACATTTAACTTTTATGCAGCTGTAACTTCAACAGAAAACACTGGCCGTGTACAGGAGGGGTAAACATTGTATATCTACCACGGTTGTCAGTATCCGTCCCGTCTAGGGACTCAGTTTAGTAAGCCCGTGCTTCTTCTCGCTGGAGAATATTGCAGATCCGACGTTTGGGAAATACTGCAGATCTCTTTGACGTTTGGTGTCTTTGTGTGAACAAGCAAGAGGCAAGCATAGCAGAGAGGACTGCACTGACTTACGACAACGTCGTTAAGCTGCGGTATACAATTTTTTCAGAAATTCGCTCGAACAACAGGAAAAATTGTTACAGTATGTTTAAAATTGGAAAAATTAACATTTTGTTAGCATAAGTAATACAAAATTAGATATTTAAGTAAAAACTTTCCTTAAGGATGGCTCGTCACTGGGTGATTTATCCTAATCTGTAATACTTCTGACTTTTCAGTGCAACGGTTGACCATCCACTACCTTAGGAGTAAGTTAAATCAAATCCATTATATAGTTGGAACAGTCATTAGGTGTGATTTGTTGCAGGCTATCTTCGATCACTGAAAGAATATTATGTTCTCTACACATGTCACTGCATGTCATGCAGTACTCCAGCCCACATCTAAGCAGAAGATTAATTCTGCGCAGAGATTAATCTGCAATAGTCCTGCCCACGCATAAGCAGAAGTTTAATTCCGCGCAGAGATTAATCTGCAATACTCCTGCTCACACCTAAGCAGAAGAATAATTGTGCGCAGAGATTAATCTGCAACATCTAAGTAGAAGAATAATTCTGATGTAGTGATTAATCTGCGCCTCTTCTTAATAGTAGCATATTGCTACTATTCTGCGCACGCGTAGAATACTGTCAGACTAATCTGACTCGTTTTACCAACTATAGCACTTTGTTACCCTGGTGCCCTCACGTACGAGCAGAGGTATTTAGCTGCCTTTGTGCCCTCACGCACCATAAAATGGTTGCTACTTCATATAAACACATTGAAATCACCTTGGGTACAACAAATCGATATTCAGAGACTAATCTGAACTAGTTTTTTTACAGAAGCATTTTGCTGCCTTTGTGCCCTCGCGCACCAACAGCATCAACTTTTCTTTCCTCTTCTTTCATTCTGCTGAAAAATAATTAATTCTGGTCTTCTTCTCTCTTTATTTCAGAAAAAATAAACCCAGAGCAGGATTCACCTCAATTTTAATTTTAATTTGTTATACTTGTAGTTTTCTCTTTGAATTGTATAGTAGTTTGTAGGTTAGTTTTAGTTTTGAATTTTAAGTTTCAATGAATTTTGTGATATTAGTTTAAGCAAATGAATTTATTTTGAATAAAAAATTTGTTATTTTATTTTAAGAATAAACTGAGTTGGCCATTATAAACCGGCACTCCCTCCCACGTCCGAGACTAGATCTCACACATTTGTTCAAGGTTTAAATTGATTTGTTTAAAGTTTAAACTGATTTGTTAATGGTTTAAATAAATCTGAGAATGCTATATTATTTCATCATCATTTTATGAGGTTATTAATTGTTTTCTTAACAGAAGCAATAGTAGCTTTTTCGTCTGCAGTTTTATAAAACTAATTTTGTTTTTTTGAAGATATTACCAAGCTTAGCACAGCCCTGCCAGCTAAGGAAGCAGATTAGTTAATTGAGGATAATTGAGTTGTACAAGTAGATCTCGGTTCGCATTACGCTTAAATGTTTGTAGATCAAAGCTGGGGGATGGTAGAAACAGAGGACGGCAAACTGTTCCACATTTGTACTGTTTTACTTATGAAGGATTCAGGGAATTTCACGGTACGGCCAAATTTTACTTCAAGGGTGTGCTCGTGAGCTCGGGTTACAGCTCGTGTGGTGCTCTTTAGAAGAATTCTACAAGAGATCAGCCTAGAAATTTGGTCACAGCGATGACCATAGAATTAGCAATAAAAGATAGAGAGACATCCGACTTTACCCCTTTTTGACTTTGTCTAATGCGGACAATGCAGTGCGCCCATACCCTGCCCAAATATGTGGGTTATATTCTAGTCTAAGCCGGATATGAGACTTATTTGCGCCAAGCCTGATGGAGTCAAATATTTCTTGCATCTTTGCAATAAGCCTAGGCAGTCAATAGCGTTCTTGGCAATACCAAAAATGTGACCGGACAAACTAGGATTGTTTGATATTTCAATGCCTAAGGTGTTAAGTGATGGTGAGTTCGGGATATCTTGCGCATCATCGGAAATGTGTTGAGTGGGAGTTGCAGTACAGTTTGAGTGATAGCAAACAACATTTAGTCTTGGAAGTATTAAACAAGACCCGATTTGCTCTGCACACCGCGAGTCTTGTTGTGTTGTGTCATAGTTTAGTGAACTGAACATGTGGCTACGTTTGTCAGCTATAACATTCGCACGCGAATCAGCTATAAAGTTGAACGAGTACACGAAATCAGGGGTGCTGTCGTCTGCAAAGCTGTGAATATGATTAAAGGTAAGAGCTATCAGATCATTAATAAAAATTAGGAATAGAGTAGGAGAAACCAAAGAACCTTGCGGTACAGCAGGATAGATTATTAAATGGTCAGAAGTAAGTCTGTCCAATATAACTTGAATTGACTGGCGGAAGAGAAAACTTTCAATCCATTTTAAGAAGAGGATTTAGACCTAATGCCTGAAGTTTAGCTAAAAGGGCAGGATGCTAGACTATAGCGAAGGCCTTCGAGATATCTAATGCGATGATCTCACATTCTCCAAAATTATGGAGATATTGATTTCAAAGCTTGGTGTGAGAATATTAACAAATCTCCAGTAGATCGTCCAGCACGAAAGCTGTGTTGGCGATCGCTAGTAAAGTGATTAGTGTTTCTAGATATTTCATCAATTGGGTGTTGATGAGCGTTTCGAAAACCTTTGAAAGAATCGAAGTAAGGGCAATTGGTCTATAATTTCAGGGATCGCTACCACTTCTTTTTTAGGTATTAGCTGTACATGTGCAAATATCCATGCTGAAGGAAAAACTCCTGTCAAATAGGACAGGAGGATAAGTGAAATAGTTTGCGTGAAGGTTTAACTCAAGAAGAGGGGCAGCACTTGAGTACCAGGGACGAAATACCATCAAGCCTTTATAATCTTTTTTTTAACTCTCTGTCGTAAAAAGATTCCTTTTTTACTTTTCGTAGTGTAGAAAGTTTCCTGTGCATTTCAATAAATGCTGAAATACATGTTGAAATTCTAATCATGTTGGGAACGATGAGACTATAATTATCTGACGAAAATATCAAACTGAATTGATAAATAATTTTCCACAATAAATTGCAGTCTCTAGCGATAAATTACATGTATGTGGTGTATATTATATTTTACAGATCCAATTGCACAAATTTCCAGCATACATATGCAGATTACCTAGAGTGCAGATCAAATCGTATTATTTGAGCTATATATAATGTGTGGTGGAATTCAAATATACAGTACGGAACTGCAGATAATCAGAAAGTGAATGGGGGACCTTAGATTAGAGACCAGCAGTAGAGTATCCAGATAAATCTCCATTCTCAGATACATATACATATATATTCCAGCTTGGGTTCCTGATATTAATTGGTCTATTCTTAATTTTCTGATAAAAATCTACCACAGCACAATTTGGTCTTCTTGTAAACTTTTCGAAGCTGTTATTGGCGGTAGGCGCATTTTGTCACGTGCATATTTAGGCTCATTTTCCAAGTGAACCACATTTTATGGACAGCATTTGACAAGTAGCTTCAGTCGTTCTTATCTGCCGAGTCAAATACAGAATTATTTCATCGTATTTATGGATCTCATACAATTCACTGTAATTCATCACTGATAATTCAGGCTGATACTACATAAATGAGAGCAACTAGAATTCTGGAAATTATTGACAACCATGTGTTCATTATATCTCTTGAATTTTTCTTGAATAATATTTTAACCCTCCAGCAGAACAATTTTTCAGCTGCTCGCATTGTAAATTTCACTTTAAATGAATATTAATGTCAAATCAAAAACACCACCACCAAACTTATATCAGTGTGTACTGTGTCTAGCTACACCCTTGTAAATTTCCAAGAAGAAATGAATGCTTATTGATCATCTACGCGCCTGCGCTCATAAAAATTGTTAGTGGCTCAAGCACACGTTGTTGCCCTCATAACAATTCTAAAGAAAAATTGTGCCAATAAATTTCTAAGAAAAAGTTGCGGCTTTCCCTACATCAGATCGATGCATTGCTGTGGCGACATGTTATAACTTCGCATCGAAGCGAAGATTTCGCTCTGGCGGTATGTCATAAAATTTTCGTTCGACAGGCGATTTTGCTTGTTTGGAAACTATTTCTGAATTTTTTCCCCTAGCACAAATGACATTTTTAGATTCTTTTTCTAGTTGTTGATAAATTTTAATAATAATAAAATTGGAATTTATGAATTTTTCAAGCGCAGTGGCTTTATTTGTGGAGGATAACGAAAATGCGGAAGGAATAATTAATTACCGGGACAAAAGAAAATAATTAAGGAAGCGGCATTATGTTATGGATATGCCTAACAACATGTACTGCCTTATTGATTTTTGAATTCAAAAAATATTCTTATAAGTTTTATAATTTCAAGTTTGAAGAATCTATATAATTAATATCGGCTTCTATAAACTTTCCACACTAGTTCCTTTTCACTCACAAATCACAAATATGAAAACGGAATTTGTCGGAAAGTTATACATAGTTTCCGAGATAATCGACTTTAAAATTCCCGATCTTTGTACTGCACTTCACAACACAATTTGACAATCTCACAGTTATTAACTCTTCTTCTTCTTTTTAGTAACAACTAGTGTAAACATATCTTCCGAACATTCGGGTTACCAGCATTGCTTTTTTTTTATTCATTAGAAATATTTAGTTAGAATGGAATAGAAAAAATTTATTAAAGAAACACACACACGCACACACAGGGTATGTGTGTGTGCCCCTGCCAGCCTGTCTGTGTGTGTATGTGTTTCTTTAATAAATTTTTTCCATTCCATTCTAACTAAATATTTGTAATGAATAAAAAAAATCAATGCTGGTAACCCGAATGTTCGGAAGATGTGTTTACACTACTTGTTACTAAAAAGAAGAAGAAGAGTTAATAACTGTGAGATTGTCAAATTGTGTTGTGAAGTGCAGTACAAAGTGCGGGAATTTTAAAGTCGATTATCTCGGAAACTATAACTTTCCGACAAATTCCGTTTTCATATTTGTGATTTGTGAGTGAAAAGGAACTAGTGTGCAAAGTTTAAAGAAAATCGGTGATTGTTCAGGGATGTTACCCTGTTCCAATCTTCGCTTGTACTATCACTATCAGCAAAACTCAGTGATATTCTATCGAAATTATCGCCTGTCGAAAGTGTTACAACATTCCGACTATCGATAAATTGTCGAACGTCGAATCTTTCGAAGTTATAACATCTTGCCCCTGGTTTTTGTTCTATTTGCTATTAGTTTGTCCATAGTCTCACGGCCCCCATGTACTTCAGCGACTGTCTGTGAGCAAAACGGTGTAAAATAGTAGAAGTGGAGCACTCTGACATTGTAACAAGGAAGCATTTGCGCAACCACTATATAGTTATATACACAAGGGTTATACACACAATAAAAGTCGTCCCAGGATGCTAAAGGCATTAAAATTATATTAAAATATAACAAGAACAAGACCGAAGTCATGCCCGCCGAAAGGCAGTCACTCCTGCTAGAGGGTTAAGGTGGGTGCACACTGCGCAAACAAACGCCAACATATGTGCTTACACGTTTGATTTAAAAAAAATTTAGTGTGTATGTTCAAAACACTTGACAAACAAGATGCACATAAGCATATTAGTTTGAAAATCAGGACGACTAACCACGGCTTACCGAACGCAATTGCAAGCGGTTGCCTACGTACTTGTTTTTCATTATTTGTTTGCATAGCCACATGTATTGCAATCAATTTCTATAAAGGATTAAAGTAATAGGAATTCCGGCTTCCGCTTTTTACAGTTACTCCAAGCGATTGTGGATTTGGAACTAGCTGAAATGAATATTGTAAGGGTGTACGTCTATTCAAAAATGTTTTTGCAATTCCATGGTTCACATTGAAGTTGGGAAATTGCACCACATATACATATGCTAGAAGTTCTCAAGTGCCAGTGGAATTCATTCTTTTGTTAAAAGTCGGTGTTAGTGATCCTTATATGTATAAGGTGTAGTAAAAAAACAATAGAAATAATCGATAATTATAAGCAAAGACCGTGTTTGTGGAATCCACTGAATGAAAACTGTAAAGTTTCATAAAAAAATTCGATTCGTGGTGCGAAATTAGGATGGCCAGGCCATGGATTGCGACATAATTGAAGTGAGAAGAAAGATGAATTCACTTCTAACATCTTTCAGAAGTGGGAAACAAGGTCAAAAAAAATCTGAGGCAGGAGAAGGCGAGGAATGTTTTTGATTGCGGTTTGCCATCAACAATTTAACCTAGTTAATGGACAAATTTAAACCACGAACAGGAAAGAATACATATGCAGTAAGCAAAGTTTTATTAATATTTTGCCAAATAAAATATACAGCTTTTAACCTTTTTGTTTTATGCGTATTGATCTTACCAATGCGAATTTAGTCGATATGTAATTGAATAGAGTGGAAAAAACTCAATCGAAAAGTCCTGTAAAAAAAAAAGCAATTTCTACACAAAAGCAGGCGTGCACTTTGACGAATACGTCAGGCAGGAACCACTTATCAGTAATACGGTTCCTGCTGTTACTTGCTTTTGCATAGAAATTTTTTTTTTCGATTGTAAGAGTTTTTTCCACTTACCACGGTACGATCGGCCTGATGTTGTAAAATAATAAATATAATTCATTCCTACTTCTGGCCGTCAACTAACTTCTCTCAGATCAAAGGGGGACGCTAAATAGAAAGTTCCACTTGGTGTATATATATTCGGAGAATTTTCACTTTATATTAAGAAGCTCTGAGGTAAACACAAGTTAGTTCGATTGAAGCTACCTTTTCAGGTTGCAAGAGCATAGGTTTTCGTAAGATACTAACTTCAGTTGTATCTCTTTGCGTTTTGTGGCGGCTTTCCGTTTATTGGATTATTTTCTACATCTTGAATAATTCCATTTGCTTTGACAAAACAAACAAATTACTATCGCCGTTGTTGTGAAGGGGGGAGATTGGAGCAGTTTCAATACTTCCACTTTCATGTGTGCATTGAACCAATGTCCCAATACCTGTGTGCAGAATTCGACGGAAAGTGAACTATCACTTGAAATATCTATACATAATTTATAAATATACACGTTATTGCAACTGATTGGTTGGAGTGGACTGCAAATTAACCTCGCTGGTTTCCGAACGATTGGAATTAGCAATGTAAAATAAAAAAATGAAAAATTTTTGTTAATTAAAATCTTATTATTAGGGTGCACTAGACAACAATATTTTAATACAGAGTTTCTGTATATGCTTACGACACGACCAGTTGTTGCAACTATGACTCACAAAATCGAAGTGTCTGAGTATAATTATTTTACAAATTAGCAAACTGGATAGCGGTATCTTCTAAAAATAATGATACTGATAAGAGAAATTCTCCTGAAGCTGTTGTGGTATTCTACTCAATCTTACAAGCTTATATACCTAAAGCAAAATTTTATTCATGTAAAGCGAAACAAAAGCGAATAGAAAAATTTTAAGCTACAAAGCACTTGATAATTAAATTAAATATGTACTAGATTATGAATAATGAAACCAATATCAATGACAAGTTCAAATTAAAAGTTAATTTTAATGTTTTAGCAAATTGATATTAATTAATTTAATTTCAAAACCAAACATCCCGCCCGCCTTGAAAGGCTATCTTTCAACTGCCATCTGAGTTTACTGGAAGTGGACATATTCGGTGTATAGCCCTTTTTATCACACAATTTTTCATTTTAATCACTGCTACTCTGACCTAACATCTGGACCCTTAACGACTTCAATGTCACGTCCAAGCAGCCATTTTTGAGAAGGTAAGTTGTCTTCGGCGATGAGTACCAGTGTATTTAATGCTACATTGGCTTTTCTCGAAGTCTATTTATTTCGCTGCTGCATTTGAAGTAGATACTCTCTGTACCAACGCTTCCAACAATGCTGATTTAGAGCACATATTTGTTGCCATCGAGATAAATGGAACAGTTTCAAGTCGATGCCTCCCAAAGTCCTCCGAAGAGAGGATATCGAAGTGAAATATGTCGCAAAGATATTCCGCGCATATCTTGACAATAAACTCATTGGTTTCCTGCGAGTTGAATAACTTGTGAAGCTCCATCAGGTTGTTGTTTGCGCCAACGAAATTGGTGGCATTGTCGCAACAGATAGTCTTGCAGTTTCCGCTTCTCGAAACAAATCGCTTTAGAGCGGCCATGAAGGCCTCAGCTGATAAGTCCGACACGACT
Source organism: Dioctria linearis (assembly GCA_963930735.1). Classification (NCBI taxonomy): domain Eukaryota; kingdom Metazoa; phylum Arthropoda; class Insecta; order Diptera; family Asilidae; genus Dioctria; species Dioctria linearis. The sequence continues at coordinate 244,655,301 of OZ005740.1, read as the reverse complement.
TCTAAATGTATAGCCTTTGTACAGAAGCAAACAAACAAGCAAATGTAGGCCTTCTCAGGACGTTTTCCTCTGCCAAGCTGGTGTATCCATATCGGACGACGACGCCAGTGTTTATAAAAGGACGTGCACGTTCCACTCGATGCGTCGGCAGGTTGCTCATTATTTGCTTCATAACGACTGGTCTTGAACGTAAAAATCGGATGCATCAGCGGGTTTCTCTACGAAGAACGTCCCTTGCATTGATAATCCAAAAAGTCTGGCGAATAATTGCTGTGAGTGCTTGTGGACCTGCGTGAAAGTGTTTATTATGCTAATTTATTAGAGAAGGAGTGAAAGGATATTTCTTTGAAAGAAGAATGGGAAATTCCATTGAATATGGAAGATCTGCATTATGCACCCACCCTCCGACACTAAGTTGTCTCTTTTTCGAACAGTTTTCGAGGAATGGAGATAAGTTGCTGATTATGCTCTTTGGGCTAACTGATGACTGTGTTTCTAGTGGATGACATTCTCCTGGATACTCACTCCTCTGCACAATCCATGCCATCGTCTTCATGGTTTCTTCCAATTCTACGATAGTTACTGGACCAGTTTTTCTTGATTATTGTTGAATAGACTTCCTGCAATTCCGAATGAAGCGAAGCATAAAAACAAAGGTGCGTTCAAGTCTATTAAAAATTATTTAGAAACTTTGCTTCCAAAACTATATCGTCAGGATTAAGTACTAGAGATGATCGCAAACGAACTTTTTCCCTCTTTTGTTCTGAGATTTTTTGAGGTGTTGTGCTTTTTGGTTTGGGCAGGAATCTGGTGTTCCTAACATAAATGTTGGACGTTTTATCCATAGCTCCGAAGTAAGTAATGTCTGTGGCATGACTCCTCTCGGCACAAGATCTGCTGGATTGTTACGTGAAGACACATGATTCCAGATAGCCGTAGGAAGTAGTTCTTAAATTAATGAAACTCTATTAGCTACAAAGGTAGTCCAGTTGGAGGGATGAGTAGATAGCCAATCTAAAACAATTTCAGAATCCGACAAACAGAATATGTCGCTAATATTATTCTTCATGATACCTTACAATCGATACATCAGTTGAGCTAAGAGATGCGCTGCACAAAGTTCCAGACGAGCCAGTGAAATAGTTTTAACTGATGCTAGACGCGTTTTAGGACCTAAGACACTGGCGGCAGTATGACCTGATGAATCTGTAGGGCGAACATACAAACAGCAACCATAGGCTTTTGTGGAGGCATCTGCAAATCCATGAAGTTGTAGATGAGAGAGTTCAACTGATTATTGAAAGAAATGAAACGAGAAAACTTTAGTTTATTCAGACATATTAATTGACTGTAGAGCTATTCAAACATTCGCTTCAGATTTAAACGTAGATGGTCGTCCCATCCTAGCTTTAAAATCCATAGTTCCTGCATAGGTATTTTCGCAAATACGCTTACTGGGTTGATAAAACCCATGGAATCAAAAATCAGGGCTATTCTAGACAATACCTCTCGTTTGGTTAAGACAGATGGACTAGAGTTGTCTTCAAAGAAAAAGCAGAAGTCGTCACTGCTAGGGTTCCAGGCTATTCCCAATGCCCTCTTAACTTGTGTATCATTGCCCTTTAGCATTTCCTCTTCATATTCCAATGGAATTTATCTTAGCACACTTGGTTCATTAGAGCACCATTTTCTCAACTGAAAACATCCCATTTCTAGTCCTGCCTGAACCTCGTCGACGATCTTCCAAGCTTCCTTTAATGAGTCGGCTCCAGCGAGCATACCATCAACATAAAAATTTTCAGTAATAACCCTAGCTCCATTCGGTTAATGATTATTTTTTTAATCTGCCAGGTAATTGAGTCACATGGTAGCTAAGTAGGGTGCGGCAGTAGTACATAAGTAACAGTGTTTAACTGATAAATGTTAGCGGCTCTTTATTAGAATTCCTCCAATACACAAGCTGGAATTTTCGATCTTCTGGAGCAACCAAAAACTGTCGGTACATTTTTGAATTGCCGCTGTGATAGCATATTTATAAAAACGAAAGCAAAGAATCGTGTCAAATAGTACGGGTTGAACTGTGGGTCCTACCATCAAAATGTAGTTTAACGGTAGATGATTGGAGGTTCGACATGACATATCGAAGACAACTCTGAGCTTCGTCGAAGAACTTTCAGGTAGCTAAACATAATGGTGTAGTAGGAAATAATGAGGCTCAGTCAGAACAGAAGCATCGATCTGTTGCATATGTTTAAACTTTTCATATTCATTCATGAACCTTTCATATTCAATCTTAAGTGACATCGACTTTTGTAATCGTCTTTCCAAATTAGAATACCTTTTAAAGACAATTAAGCCAGAGTTCCCAAAACGGAAGGATCTTGGCGAAAAAGAAGCTTCACTGTGAATCTACCAGAAGGCGATTGAGTAAAGTTTTCTACGAAATGCTCCTCACATTCCTGCTGCTCCTTTGAAAGTGGAAGTTCTACTCAATGGTTTCTACAATCCAAAATGTTTCATGTATCTGACTAATTAAATGGGTTTCATCAGTTTTATCAGTCTCCGCATCTGTACTGCAACATACATTAAGAGAAGTACGCTTATAATTTCCTACTAGTATCCACCCAAATAACGTCCTCTGCAGCATGGGTAGGTTATCACCCAATTTGACGTGGTCAGCAAGCAATAATTTGAAAAATATAGTAGCTCCTAACAAATATCCACTCTTTGAGCCTTGTAGAACTGAGGAACTGCCATTTAAATCGATGTCGAATTTAGGTTGTGAATCTATAATTTTAGACAAAACCCAAAAATCTAACTCTGCGGAAAAGTTGAGATTTAATCGTGCTAGTTACTTGAAGCTCCTATGCCACAAATTTCTGCTATAATCTTAGATCGCCGTAACGGCATACCTTGACAAAGTCTTTCTGTTATGAAGTTCGACATTTATGCCGAAACTAAAAGAGCTCGACATGGAATATATAACCCACTGATTTTCTTGATATAAATGACTGCTGTAGATAAAAGTACATGAGTGACACCTTCGGCTTCCCTTTGTTGAATCGAATGAGTTTCAGAGGAACGAATCGACACCTTAAGTGAATTCACATCATTTGATATTGACGGTATAGTTTCTACCTTGGTTTTTTGTGACGTGGAGAATGAATGTTGCGACTCTGTCAAAACCCTTTGCGAGCTTTCACATAATGCCTTTGTACGAGCAGACGATCGGTGAGGTAAAGAGTGATATGGACATCACAAGAAGTACATGTCTTAGCAGAGCAGTTTTTAATTGGATGATCTCGCCATAAACCAATGAGACACAAGCTAAGTGGTTTAGTTTTACAATGACTGATAGCATCTTCGCGTTTATTGCAGCAAAGACATTGCTTACCATTCCATGATGAATTGAACGATGAATTATTTTTTGAAACCGATACACATAATGATTGGCGTTTATGTGAATTGGGTTCGACTACTGAACTAACAGGAGATCTAAATTTCGAACCAATACCTACACTCTCAAGTATAGTGCTGCGCTTATTAACGAATTTTGAGAATGTGTCCCAATGTGAAAGATCGTCGACCGATTTATGTTCTTCCCACTTGGACCTAGTCTCAGGATCAACTTTATTATTAACTATATATACTAGACTAGCTGTATTAGCCTATGCAGAGACTAATCATAAAAAAGTAGAGGCGGTGCCGGTTTGGATGGGATATACCGAAATTCAGGGTATCTATGGCAGAAATAACAAGAATTTTTTTTATCCTTTCCCAGGCCTAATTTATTGAAAATAATAATACAAAAAATTCAACTCAAATAATAAAACAATAAAAAAGGAAAGCATGTCCAAAAAAAAACAATTTATAAATAAAATTCAAAGAGATTCAAAGAGAAAAAACAAAAAAAATGATGAAGCAATTCAGCAGTAAATAATTCTTGTGGGCGCTGCAACCACTTGATATAGTAAAGCTGATGTAGCGTGGAGCACTGCAATGAAGCGTGTAGTAAAGTGCGTAAAAACTTGTTTGCAGTTGGTGAAGAAATGCAACCCCTTATTCTGGAAAAAATAAAATAGACTTAATTAGTTGTCTACTAATTATATGTTATTTAATCAGTGTGGGTTCAAAACTGCCCTTTTAAAGAACCGGTGTCAAATACTTCCCGGTCTTTTTGAAAAAAAGCTGAAAAATGGCAGACTTATATCAATTCAATACTATTGATCCGTCTGGATTGCATTCTCAAATGCTTGGAGCAGCGCGCTTTATATACGCTTCGAATGCATTGTGTTAAATGGGCCTCATCAGTTTTCATTGTGAATGAGCGTTGTGGTGTGGTATGGTGAGTATAGACAGCTGTATGCTGTCTTCTCATTTCACCATTCCGTGCTGATGTTGTCGTCGTACGGTTTGATGTCGCTGTCATCTGAGCTGCTGGTAGCAGTGCATCATATAAGTACTTATAATTTATATATAAAATATATTTTGCTTTGTGGCTTTTTTGTTTATTTTCATGTTCCAACATTTGTAGGGACGACTCTTGTGTAGCTGGGGAGACGGATTCTGCTACAGGTTACTAATTTGTGTTCTTTTAAATTAGTTTTGTTATCCTTATAGGTTCGACGACCGAACAACCTCCCGCCTAAACAAAAGGTTTTGTGTAGTTTTGTGTTAGTTTAATTGTAATACTTACTTTTTTTGATTTGAAGCTTAACCTTTATTTTTCCATTGGCCTTTTTTAGAAAGCGAAGTGTATCTCCGTCTTCGGTAAGCAGACGAAAGCATTTAATAGCGTTGATAACCCTGAGCCAAGGGTTCCTTGATTTGGTCCCATAGTCTCGCGTCAACGATGATATTTTTTGGCGGAGAATTGTAAGCTGTTGTTTGCTTTTTATGCCTTGAAGTTGACGGGCCTTCCGTTGTGCTTAGTTTGTATTTCATGTTTATGACCTGAAGCTTCCGGTTGAACATTATACGGTTTTTGTTCTGGAATTCTTCGTTTTGTGCCTGTTGGGGGCCCTTGTGGTCTAGTCGGGGTTCTTTGACTAGGTTCTCCGGCAATTTTTTGTACTGCTGGTGTTATAGGCCTTGCCTCAAAGGGAGGCTTAAATGGCCTTGGTTTTTGTGGAGATGTGAGTAGTCCGATTCTTTTCTTTATAGGTACCACTTCTAATTCGGGCACGTCGTCAATTAATAAACAGTCTTCTAGACTCGGTAGAGCATCCAAAAACAAAAAACCAAAAAAAATAAAGAAAAGAAAAAAAATAATAAAAAAGAAAAATTGCAACTCGACAGACTATTTCACTTCACGGCGTTCAGTTTACTTCTGAAGTGATTTTGCGCGTAAGTTTGGCTTATTTAGTTGATTCTTCTTCTTTTTGTATAGGTAGCTTACACAGTTTGGTGACTGATCGATCGAGACAACTGGTTGGAGTCTTTACCTTGACTACTCTAACTAAGTGGTCTGTTCCTGGATAAACCTCGATGATTCTTCCGTGTAGCCATTTTGTGGGGGAGCATCTGCTGTCTCGTATTAATACCAAATCATTGATTTCTAAATTGGATTCGTTGGATCGCCATTTCGCATGTTGCTGAAAATTTTGATTTTGTTCTGTTGACCATTTCTTCCAAAATTGTTGGGTCAAATATTGTACATAATTCCAGCGTTTTAAATTTGAACAATATGTAGTTATGGGTGGCTCTGGAACTGCTTTTATATTTCGACCTGTCAAAAAGTGGCCTGGAATTAATGTGCCAATGTCTTCCGGGTCATTTGGGAGAGGGGTCAGTGGCCTCGAATTGACACAAGCTTCAATCTGACAGGTCACAGTCTTAAGCTCAGCGAATGTCATTGTGGTATTTAGTAGTGTTCTTTTTAGATGAGTCGTGACAGGCTTGACGCCAGCTTCCCAAAGTCCGCCAAAGTGTGGCGCTGACGGTGGATTGAAATGCCACGTAATGCCTGTTAAAATAATATCAGTTGACATTTCTTGTGGGATGGAGTCTAACATTTTTCTGAGCCCCTTTGACAATTCTTGTTTTGCGCCTATAAAATTGGTTACGCAATCGGAATAGAAGTTTAAACATAAACCTCGGCGGCTTACGAATCGTTTTAACGCGGCAATGAATGCTGCTGTTGATAGTTCCGAGACCACTTCGATATGGATGGCTTTGGTTGCCATTCAGATGAAGATGGCTAAGTAACCCTTGATATATTTCGCATTTCGTAGCCTTGACGTTTTTAAATCAATGCGTCCAGCGTAGTCAATTCCAGTATTTTCGAATGCCAAGGATGGAGTCACACGAGGCGATGGAAGGTTGCCCATTAATTGTCTCGAAACCTTTGGTTTTGTTCTAAAGCATGAAATACACTGATGGATTCGATAACGTATTGTGTTTTTGGCATTTATTAACCAGTATTTAGTTCTCAGAGTATTGAGAATGAGTTGAACTCCTCCATGAAGGGTGTATTGGTGTATATAATCTACATATTACTAATTTAGATATGAAATGATGACTAGGAAAAATTATCGGATGCTTCTGGTTTTCGGTTAAAGTGGAATTAGCCAGTCTTCCACCTACTCGGAGCATGCAATTTGCGTCCAAAAATGGATTTAAGCTTAGTAACTGGCTTTTCTTTGAAATAGTCTGGTTGATTGACAAGGCCTGGATTTCCTTTAGAAATGATATGTCTTGTACTAAGGCAATGATTTTGTTCCCAGTAGTTCTGGAACTGAAATGTGATTTGTGTTTTGATTCTCCGATTTGGTTCTGCAATTGGTAATGCGGCGTCGGCAGTATGCTATGATTCGTAATAGCTTTGGAAACGCCGAATATTTATGTAGTCAATCCAGACCTTCGCTTCGGCACATTATGTTTTTAACCTTGCGGGTTTCGAGGTTAAGATTTTTACTTGTTTTTGTTTGCTCTGGTCAGTTTGTGGACTCTTGATGTAGCCATTCTGGTTCCTTCCACTATTGTTGACAGTTACGTAATTCGTCTGGATATAGTCCGCAAGAAGCGTGGTCTGCTGGATTATCTCTTGATGGAATGAACCTCCAGATTGTGCCAAATGTGTTCTCTTGGACCTCAGAGACTCGATTGGCAACGAATGTTTTCCAACGTGATGGCTGCTCTGATATCCATGATATCGTGATCTCCGAATCTGTCCATGCAAAAGTATGAATATTTTGCAGCTTCATGTCTTTTCGAACCTGTTTCAACAATCTGGACAAGAGAACGGCTCCGCATAGTTCAAGCCTAGGAAGCGAAATTATTTAATTATTTTTATTGGAGTGACTCTTGTTTTAGCTGTGCGTAAATGTGTTGCTGACAAGCCGTTTTTTTTACTATGCGTATGTATATGACCCCAGCATATGCTCGAATAGACACGTCGCAAAACCCATGAATTTCGATGGTTTTAAGCGCTGGAGTGAAATGAATCCATCTAGGAATTTTAATCAGATCGATGAGATGTAACTTTGCCTTGAATTTGGTCCATTCGGTTTGCAATGGAACTGGTAGTGGCTCATCCCAGGAGTGTCCAGCTAGCCATAGTGTTTGTATGGAAATCTTGGCGATGATTATGTATGGTGATAACCATCCAAGTGTATTAAATAATGATGCCATCTCAGACAGAATACTTCTTTTCGGCAAATGTGCTTCGGTATTAATTTTTGTAGTAAAACTGAATTGATCAGTTTTTGGATTCCATTGAAGGCCTAGTGTTTGTATGGTGTCTGCTTCTGACATGGTTTTACTGGCTGTTGCGAGCCTTTCTCTTCCTTCAATTGTTGTGCTGGGATTTACTCTATATGACCAAGTTGCAAGTATTCGTTTAGACACTCTTTATACTGCCTGTACAGTTCTGGATTTGTGGTAAAACGTTTCTCCAACTGAAAGAGTTGTCTTAATGCAATATGTCTTGTTTCTCCAAGCTCTGGCCATTGTGGCTTCTGAAATGGTAATTGTACTTCATATTGGCCATTTCCCAAACGTTTATATGTGGTTTCATAGATATTTTCACATAAGTGGTTTCTGGGTGTGTAATGCTTCTTGGGACGTCTTCTAATTCCCAGAATTCCTGAACTTGTTGATCCAGAAGCTGGTGTTTGGTAATTTGGACACTGAAGCTATTGGTCTTGTTTACGTAAGGTCTTTCCTTTATTCTTCCCATCAGTATTCATGCTAGAGCGGTGTTCTGAGCTGTTGGAGTTCTCATGATTCCTTTGATTATTCCATCTTCTATTATCTGAGTATATATGTCAGCTCCTAGTAATAGATCGATGCTGCCGGGACTATTAAACTGTGGGTATGCCATTTTTAAGTTATGCAGATAACGTAAGTGATTAATGTCTATTTGTTCTGCTGGAACCAGGTCAGTTATTTTCTTGAGGACTAGTGCGTTTACATCAATCTCAAACATTGTATGCAGCGACTTTATTTTGAATGCTGCTTGTGCTGATACATTTACTGTTTGAGTTCTTCCTAAACCAGTTACTTCTACGCTAGTTGGTGTCTTTTTTAGTTTTAAGCGTTGGCTTGCCGCTTCGGTTATAAATGACACTTGTGATCCTGAATCGATTAATGCTCTTAAAGTGTGTGTTTTTCCTGTCATGCTGTCTGCTTGTTTTAGGGCTGTAGACAGCAGAGTTTTGGTGGTATTTTCAGAAAAAAAAGTTTTCTGATACTGGTTCAATACGGCAAGTGGATTTGTCAAGCCTAAACTCGGCTTGATTTGTCTGGTGTTTTGCAGTTTCCTTGTTGCTAATTTGTTCCATGTGTAGGAGTGTATTGTGTTTTTTATGACACTGTTGGCAAGCTCTCTGGCTTGGACATTTTGTAAGACTGTGTCTAGTAGCAGGACAGTTTTTGCACAAATTGTTTTGTGATGCAAATTTTAGCCTCTCACTGATGGAGAACTGCTTGAAAAATGGGCAATGGAGTAATGTGTGGTCTTGTTTGCATCTGATGCAAATACGTGGTTTATTTAGAAATGTAGATGCGTTTCTGAGATTTGCCTTCTGGTTAGGTCTTGATTCTAGATTTCGCCGACGTGAATCTGGAATGTGTGTTTTTTCCAGCACTTTTGAATTTGTGCATTCTTGGACTGCTTCTAATGTTCGGAAGCGAGATTCCAAGAAATTTGTTAGATCTTTGTATGTGGGAAACGTAGTTTTACTTCCCTGAGTTTGTGCCCATTGATAGTGCATCTCGGCTGGGAATTTTTGTACTATTATCTGTACCAGAATTGCATCCCAATTTTCTGTCGATATTTCGAGAGCCTGTAGTTCATGCAGGCTTTCGTCAGTTTGGGTAAACAGATTTCTTAATGCTTAAGCAGATTCTGTTTTAATGCTTGATTGGTTGGGGAGGGTTTTTAGGTGTGCGTTGACTAGCACTCGCTTGTTGTCAGAGCGCCGTGTTTATACCTCCCAAGCCTTTTGATAGTTTGTTTCTGTTAAGTCAAATTGACGGATCAGTTTATCTGCTTCCGCTGTTAAGCAGGTTTTCAGATAATGGAGCTTTTGAACTTCGGAAAGTTGTGGACTTAAACGAAATAATGACTTAAATAAGTCATGGAAAGCTCTCCAATTTTTGTAGGTACCATCGAACGTGGAAATGTTGATGGTGGGCAGCTTAAACTCAGCTTTTGGTATATTGAATGTGCTTGTATCTTGCACAGGGTTTGGATTTGGGGGATTTGCGGGAAAGAGCGCTTTCTCTTCCTCTTGGAGATTTGATAATAGCTCGACGTACTCTTCAATAGCTGTGTCAGAGATAGTACTAGAGCTGTATTTTTCTGCTTGTTCATCATCGGATTGACAAATGAGTGTATTTGTTTGGAAAAGTGTGTCCAAATTGCATTTACTGTATCAATGCGTGTTTTGTAGTAGCATTCAGTTCTTCTACTACTGCCAGCCTTTTTGTGATTTACGGTGGCTTTCTCGAGCTGAGTTTTTAAGTCTCCTTGTGTTTTTATTAATTTCTTGATATCTGCCATATTTCTGTTTCAGTATATCCGGCTTTGAAGGATCAATGTATTTGCTTATGCAGAGACTATTCATAAAAAAGTAGAGGCGGTGCCGGTTTGGATGGGATATACTGAAATTCAGGGTATCTATGGCAGAAATAACAAGATTTTTTTTTATCCTTTAACAGGCCTTATTTATTGAAAATAATAATACAAAAAATTCAACTCAAATAATAAATCAATAAAAAATTAAAAACAAGTCCAAAAAAAAACAATTTATAAATAAAATTCAATGAGATTCAAAGAGAAAAAAAAAATGATGAAGCAATTCAGCAGTAAATAATTCTTGTGGGCGCTGCAACCACTTGATATAGTAAAGTTGATGTAGCGTGGAGCACTGCAATGAAGCGTGTAGTAAAGTGCGTAAAAACCTGTTTGCAGTTGGTGAAGAAAATTGCTGCAGCACATGCAGATAGCGTGATTAAGCAACCCCTGAAAAAATACAATAAAATAAAATATCAGTGTGGGCTCAAAACTGCCCTTTTAAAGAACCGGTGTCAAATACTTCCCGGTCTTTTTGAAAAAAAGCTGAAAAATTAAAGAGTTTATTTTATGCTGGGCGCAATACTGTCCTTAATCGCAGACTTATATCAATTCAATGCTATTGATCCGTCTGGATTGGATTCTCAAACCAGAATGCCAAATGCTTGGAGCAGCGCGCTTTATATACGCTTCGAAAGCATTGTGTTAAATGGGCCTCATCCGTTTTCATGGTATGGTGAGTATGGATAGCTGTATGCTGTCTTCTCATTTCACCATTCCGTGCTGATATTGTCGTCGTACGGTTTGATGTCGCTGTCATCTGAGCTGCTGGTAGCAGTGCATCAGATAAGTATTTATAATTTATATATAAAATATATTTTGCTTTGTGGTTTTTTTGTTTATTTTCATGTTCTAACGATTGTAGGGATGATTCTTGTGTAGCTGGGGAGACGGATTCTGCTACAGGTTATTAATTTGTGTTCTTTTAAATTAGTTTTAGTATCTTTATAGGTTGGTGGACCGAACACTAGCATATAAAATGCTCTGTGTATTTCCGATTGACTTTAGTGCACGTAGGTGAGCGTTAACAAAGTACGTAATTGAAAACCCGAACACTTAGAAACACTTTGTAATTCTATCATCTCTTTAGATTAGATTAGATTCGTAGAGGGGTGTGTAGGCGTCAGCCTCGCAATCACCGCGACCTAAAAGATCTATTGTGAGTCCCCGTTGAATTTATTCCCTTTCTAGGTTCAGACTGTTAATAAAGTCTAGGATCCTTCTGGGATTGAGGTTCCGTACGTAGTTAGGTGTAGGAAAAGCATGTTCGAGATGGAGTAGTCTCCGCCTGGTCAATGCTTCGCAGTTGCAGAGCAGGTGCTCCGAGGTTTCACGAGCATCCTGGCAAAAGCGGCAGGATGAAGTCCCAGCCAAGCCCATCTTGTTAAGGTGATACCTTAAGGGGCAATGGCCTGAGAAGAGTTCTGTAGTTATTTTGAGCTCTGTTTTCTTGAGAAGTAATAGTTCTTTTGTTTTTCTTCCAGAGGTGTCGATAAACTTTTTTGCCTGACGAAGTCCTTGTAGCCTTTCCCAGTATAGGGATTTTTGTTTGTTCTCCCAGTTATTTAGGGCAGCTTTGAGGTAGCACTTTGAGGTCCGACAAAGGGAGTTTCCGCTCCTCTTTTGGCTAGGCCATCAGGGATTTCGTTGCCTTTATGGCCCTCATGTCCAGGTACCCACATGAGGATAACTTTGTTTCCTCTTGATAAATCTTTTAGGGTTTGTAGACACTCCCAGACTATCCCTGACTTGATGGTGTAGGACTTTAAGGCCTTGAGGGCAGCTTGACTGTCCGAGAGAATATTAATAGTTGAGCCATTTATGGCTCTTTTAATGCAGGTATTGGCGCATTCTTCTATGGCCAATACCTCGGCCTGGAATACGGTAGGGGTAGAGCCCAGGGCCTTTGATATATGGCAGCTGGGGCCATATACGCCCAGTCCGACTCCACTGTTCGTTTTTGAACCGTCTGTATACCACACCATCGATCCTTGTTGAAAGGACGGTTTAGTGGAACGCCATTGCTGTCGGTTTCCTAAAACCACATCGAATGGTCTTACAAGATCCACCTTGGGTGTGATTATATCAGATATTGTCGTCATTTGCTCAAAGCGTATCTGTTTTAAGATACTTAAATGACCAACCAGATTCCCTGGTTTTAACTCTTTCTCCTTTTGCAGTCTAATAGCACTGGAGATTGCTTCCTTTTTCACCTGCAGATGTAGTGGTGGAAGGTATAGTAAGGCTTCCATGGCTGCTGTAGAACAGGTCCTCATGGCACCAGTTATTCCTAGACAGGCAAGCCGTTGTGTTTTTTGAAGCAGAGCCTCAGCCTTCTTTTCATTAGTTTTTGGCCACCATGCGAGGGCCGCATAGGTGACCATGGGTCTAACAACCGTGGTGTACATCCAGTACATCATTTTTGGCTTCAGACCCCATGTTCTGCCAATGAAGCGACGGCACGTGTAGAGAGATCCTATCGCTCTTTCCGTCACTCTAGACAGATGCGAATTCCAGGAAAGTTTCTTATCTAAGGTGACCCCCAGATATTTGACTTCTTCTGAAAATATCAATTCCGTGTTATCGAGAAGAGGAGCCTTTAGTGAAAGCTTTGATCTTCTCGTGAACGGAACGATAACCGTTTTGTATGGGTTTACACTGAGGCCTTTGGTTAAGCACCAAGTGTGGACTTTAGAAAGGGCTTTTTGCATGAGGTCGGATATGACTTGGTCATGCTTGCCCCGTATCGTGACTACTAGGTCATCCGCGTAGCCTTGTACGGTAAAACCTGAACTGGTCAGCTTCTCTAAGAGACGAGAGACTAATGGGTCGGAACGATTTGGCTAGAGGGCTAGCTCTTTTTCCTGCTTTGGGTATAAATACCACCCTGACGTCTCTCCAGCATTGGGGAATATACCCCAGAGCGTAACTGGCTCGAAAAATGTTTTGTAGTGGAACAAGTATTTCTTCAACCCCTTGCTGTAGTAAGGCAGGAAAGATGCCGTCCCCTCCAGCAGATTTAAAGGGTTTAAACGTACCAACGGCCCATCTAACCTTGTTAGGAGTGACGATTCTTCCCGCAAGGCTCTTACTCCTGTTAGAGACCCTGTAATTGCCCACCTCAATTGGGTCTGGAGCTACTATTCCTTGAACGGGACTGGTAGAGTCGGGGAAGTGAGTTTCTAATAAGAGCCTGACTGTTTCCTCACAACTCTCGGTATAGTTCCCATCTTCTTTTTGAAGTGAGCATATACCATTCGTGTGATCCTTCGAAAGTACCTTATGGAGCCTGGTAGCTGCGGGCAGTTGATCTATGCCATCGCAGAAGGTCCGCCAGGTTCTTCTTTTAGATCTTCTTAATTCTATGTTATATTCCGTTAGAGCCTTTTTATATTCTCCCCAGGTACCAGAGAGCTTGGCTCTGTTAAATAGTTTTCTGACTTCTTTTCATTTCAAACTCAGTTCCCTATTCCACCAAGGTACCTGCCGATTACAAGTCTTTTGCTTCAGAGGGCAGCTGTGTTCGAATGAAGTCAGTACAGCCGTTTGTAGCTGCGTAGTGGCTGAGTCCAACTCCTCCGTTGTGCTAATGCTACTACCGGGAGAGTTAACTACAGCCTTAAGATGTTGTCGATAGAGTTCCCAGTTAGTTAATTTAGGGATTCGGTACTCTAGACTCGAGCTAAGTGCGGCTTCTATATCGAACCTGATAGGTCTGTGATCGGACATGGAAATCTCGTTCGATACGTGCCACCTGCTTATTTTTGTGCTTATGAACATACTGGCAAGTGTTAGGTCCAGGACCTCTTGTCTGATAGTGTTCATAAAGGTTGGCTTATTACCTCGATTTAGTATCTCTAAATTATTAGATATTATAAAATCGTGGAGGTACTCAACCCTGATGTTGGTATCCGTGCTGCCCCATAGCGTGTGATGTGCGTTCGCATCGTATCCAACGATAAATTGCTTTCCTCTTCGTTTGCAGTAGCTGATGAGTCTTTTTAGCTCTGTAGGAGGTAGTGTATCCGCATCTCCAGGAAAATAGACTGAGGTCACTACTACCTCGTGACTACCTCCCGGAGTTGGTACCTCGAGAGCTACTGCAACTACGTCCCTCGAAATGAACTGCGAAAGAGGAATAAAATTTAGATTAGTGTTGAGCAGCAATGCTGCCCTGGGATATTCATGCTCATTACTGTAAATTAACTTACATGATTTTGTGGGAAGTCCTTTAATGCGGCCTTGATGTACCCAGGCTCCTGTATGAGCGCCAGACTAAGTTTCTCCGAGACAAATCTCCTACTAAGCACGTCTGATGCCGCTTTGGAATGATGGAGATTTATCTGGAGGCAACTTAGATGATGATTAGTCATGACTAGGATGACTTTTTATGGCCGCTAGCAGCCTTGATAGGAGATCCTTTCGGATTTCCTTTTTTGCTCTGCTTCGCACGGGCAGGAGGAGGCTTTTTCTTAGTGCCTTCGGACTTCTTTGCGGAAGTCCCCGGCTTAGCCTCTGCAGTTCCGACTGCTTTACCGGGGCAGCCTTAGGCTTGACAGAAAGTTTAGGCCTGCTGGTTCCTGATGTCGATGGCTGAGGCTCATCAGTCAGAGTTTTAATCTGACCTTGGCCATCCCCAGCCTCCGCCACAGTCTATACTGCCCCACCCTTGGGCCTAAGTTGGACTGAGCCGAACTTGTACCCAATTGTGTAATGAACCTTTTTTAGCTCCTCCTTGGACGTATGGTCCACGGAGAAGGTTAGCTCTGTTACGTGTGGTTTTTGTGTCTTGCGTAACACAATCCACTCTGACACCTTTAACCCCGCGTTCTGACCCTCGATGTAGTCGAGAATCAAGTCCGTAGGGTCCTCAGCGCTGTTGGGAAAGTATCCCACAAGAACTTGTGGGCGGGGAATTTCACTTTCTTCGACCATGACAAGGCTGGCTCCTTCCCAGGGTTTTAGCTCCCCAACTACACCTTTTAGCCACGTCACGTGTCCTGATTGGCGCAGTTGATGACCATCCACCCTGGTCTAAATGTGGAGCCCAGGAATCTTGGCTTCAGGGGGCTTTGTTTTCTAGCCGCGATCTCTCTCAATATAGCACTCTGTACGGACTTCAATTGATCCATGTTGAGTGCCACCTCAGGATAACCGACGGGAAGAATACCCACCCGAACGCTCTCTGCAACCTCTTTATAGGAGGGCTGCTTGCGCAAAGGCTGGGAGACGTGCTTCTTTGAAGGATTCTCCGTTGCTGCCTTGCTGCGTTTGGCGCTAGGTTGCTCCACTTTAGGAGAAGAGTCGTCAGAGCGAGTCCGTTTTTTAAGACTCTCCTCATTCCGCTGTTCTATCTGAAGTGCAGCAATCCTTCTAGCCTCTGCCTCTGTGTGGCCATGTTTTAAAAGCCATTTAAACCTTTTTTTGGCCGCGCCACTGAGCTTTGGCTTGCGCTCTTTGGATGTGGGAACTTCAGTATTCCCGCTGTCCTGTTGGCTATGGTCTGGTGATCTAAGGATATCCTCCTCGTCTAGGGGGAGTGTATCCATCGCATAGCCGTCAGATGAAGGACTTGTAATGTCTTGGAAATTTTTGGGTTCGGTAAGAGCCCCGGATTGGGTTTTTGGTACATTTAGAGGTGCACCTCCCTCAGAAAAAACGGGCTTATCTATTTTGGTCACACGAGTATGCTCGGAAAGGTTGGTCCATCTCAGCAGAGCCGGCATGCCGAGATAAGGCTAAGGTTGAAACCGGAGGTCGCCTGGTATCCGGAGTCCATCGTTATAAGACACACTCACGCGGGGCCATTCATCCCATAGGCGCGATTGTTTACACCTGGGATTGCGGGTTTTATCGAGTTTTCCTCTCTAGATCCGCTGTATTCAGTCAGGTAGCCAGCTGCACCCCAGGGGATGCCCACCAGCTGCCTGTGCAGGAACACCTCGGGCAGGATGTAAATCTTCGTCACGTAAGGACGGTCTTGACAGAGTGCCTTGCATGGCAAGGTCCTCCCCTGGTAGGCGTTAACGTAATTAATCACCTTTACCTTGTTCCCAATCATCTCTTTAACGTGAGCTTTGATGATAAAATTTTTATTTTCAAAACGAGACTTTAACAGTTCGAGAGTTATTTTATAATTATCGGAAGTGTTTTGCTTGAATTACTTTAAAAGCTTGTTCACTAAGGCATGATCTCAAAAATGTGCAAATTTTTCAATGTCCGTTAAATCACTATTTTCATGCACTTATGTTTCATATTAATTAAAAAAATCAGTCCAATCTATATATCTACCTGAGAATCTTGGTAGTGTTAATTTCGGTAAGAATCGTGGCCTTGGTCAAAGAATATGAATCTTCTAGCCCATTCCATTTTTCCAGATCAACATCATCAGCTTCTTCTTTATGATTCTCATGTTGGATTAATAATGCTTGCTCGAAATATGAGTCTAAAGGATCGTAAATATTTAACGAATCTTTATTACTCTGAATGTAGGTTTATATTCTCGTTATATGCCCTTGAAATGTTGACCTTTGTTTTCTTAAGTCTTGTTGTCATATTGCCGATAATTTTGCTTGCCGTTATCAGACCAAGGAAACTACCACAAAAAAAAATAATCAAACAGGTTACCTGGTTGTAGCACGAGATACAATGCTACATATGTATATCCTTTTAATTTTCAATAAAATATGCGAACATATCGCAGAAATGATTTCACAAATCAATCACCACACGCTTTGTTCACTTATGTATAAAAATCCACAAAAAATGCGACAAAATTAACGCAAAGATTTAGAAAAACGATTTAAATCCACTTTAGTCAAATTTGATTTTTATAGTTTTTCACAAAAACTTGATTTTTATAGTTTTTCACAACAAAATTTTACTTGCAACCATGTGCGTTATATGGTAGTCGACTATGCACCGCTATAGTTAATGATCTGGCTCGAAGCGATCAAAATGATTGTTTGGAGTGGACTGTAAGTTAACCCAGTTGGTTTCCGAATGATTGGAGTTAGCAATGTAAAATAAAACAACTGAAATTTCTTGTTAATTAAAATCTTATTATTAGGGTGCACTAGACAACAATATTTTAATACAGAGTTTCTGTATATGCTTACGACACGACGAGTAGTTGCAACTATGACTCACAAAATCGAAGTGTCTGAGTATAATTATTTTACAAATTAGCAAGCTGGATAGCGGTATCTTCTAAAAATGATGATACTGATAAGAGAAATTCTCCCGAGGCTGTTTTGGTATTCTACTCTATTTTAAAAGCTTATAAAAAGCAAAATTTTATTCGTGTAAACCGAAACAAAAGCGAATAGAAAAATTGTAAACTACAAAGCACTTGATAATTAAATGAAATATGTACGAGATTATGAATAGTGAAACCAATATCAATGACAAGTTCAAATTAAAAGTTAATTTTAATGTTTTAGCAAATTGATATTAATTAATTTAATTTCAAAACCAAACAGCAACATTGAGAATTAATTGATGGAGGCTTCTAGTTTTGTTTTGTTTTCTTTCTTGCTGTTTCTTATAATCGCGTCGAGAACTGACATCTTTTTGAATTTGCAACGCCTTTTTATAATACATTTTTCTGATCAATGGTTGTTGTGATTCTGCTAGATTCCATATGCAAAGGAAAACTGTTGATTCATGTCTACTAAATTCCACATGCATAGCGATTAGTAACATGTGGAATTCAAAAGTAATTTTGAGTATTTGCCTTTCTCCTGTAAAGGAGACGACGAATACGAAGGGTACTGGTTTTGCATTCCTTCGAGCGAAGTATCCAATTGGATTTCAAATTGATTGCTTTTCAGTTTATTCCATAATATTGTATTTTTGAAAACGCCTCCATGTCCATCAGAAATTCTACCTTGACATTGTACATGCAAACAAAAATCTAAAATTTGTACTCGCAAGAACTATGATGAAAGTTTGTTTGCACTTGAAACTTTCACTCGCAGAATTAAACGCAGCTTCAATGGTTCAGTGTTTTCCATCGCTCCATTTCGATTCGCACAATTTTGCAACATAATTCCATTCAGAGGACTCGAAGGAATGACAATGTAGCCTTTATAGTCCACAAATTGCATTTAAATTGGCGGCATCTAGTTCTCACACTAAAATTGTCGTTCAACATCTCCTGTCATATATTTTATATGAAACCGATATGGGAAAATATGAACTACCTGTATCAGATACACTAAATTCCCATTAGTTATTTATAACAAATAACAAAGCTTCATTCCAAATTGAATCTTTTCGCCAATATCCAACACTTCCTGTTGTTCCTTTTCCTCTGCTTTTGTAGGAGCCAAATGAGGCATCCAGCTTACAGGAGAGAAAACTCTAGCAGATTATAATTTTGTTGGAGTGATACATAATGTGCTGTAACTATATACAAAAGAAGAAACAATTAGCAAATCAATTAAAATCGCAAGAATGCACATTCAACATAAATACAAAGTCAATCAATCGAACTGAAATCGTTTCCCAGCAAATCAATCACAATAAATGTTACACAATTACAAAAAAGCATTCTAAGCAAAACAAACAATCAATTGCAGGTCATACTTAAGAAATTACGCCATTGTAAGAAATGAGTGCATTTGTTACATGTTTTGCGACATGCTTAAAGCAGGCCAAGCTAGTTGCATCACATCAAAACAAAGTTAAGCATATAAGTGCAAATAAGTAATTTAATTTAAAATGCTCTCAGTTACTGGTATATGTATACCTACATAGCAATTATCACTACTCTAGCTTAATATCGTTTAATACGTATAAATAAGTTAAGAAACTTGGATTAAAGAGATTCATGATTAGTAATAGCATAACACAAGTCGGATATTTTCTTAAATTGGTGTCTGCCAGCTGCATCAACTACCTCCTAAAGAGATCGGCTTTTATAAAACTTTACCAAAGGAGATCTGCTTTGCTTCCAGCCTCTCATAGGAGTTCTGCTAATGGCTGCCCCCACTCCGCAATGCAATCCGTTCATTTATTAGATACTAATGGACTAATTCATCGTATGTTCTTTTGCTACGACATGGCGACGCATGTATCTTAATCCGTAATTACCACAAGACGAGGTAACGAGAATACAACATATTATTTGTTCATTGTTACCACATGGCGACCGTAACTTATTTACTACAATATACATAGATTTTTCAATCAAAAGGAAGAATTGTCGTTAATTATATTTATTGTATTTATTGATTTAATAAATATTTGTTCTAGAACTGTTTTGGGATTTTCCGTATATACCAAAAGCTAAAAAATGTTTTTAATTTGTTATTTCATCACACAACTCATTATATTTTGGGTGACAAATTTCTAGTCTTGGTTTGAGTCATCAACACCTTTTGCTATATACCGGAGAATCCAAAAAAAATGCCTTCTTGAACAAATATAAGTTTAACCCGGTATAAAATCTTATAGAGTAATCTCTATCTTTATTTGAACTGATAAAGAAATATTCCGACATATTCGATTTCCAACACGGGAAAACGTTTACTGTACATGAAATGGAGCACACTTAACGCTTTTGTGTGGCTGGCCGTAAAATATGTCCACTTGAAATTATAGAAACATTTGTTTTACCGGCCTGTTTGTTTTCCTGTAATACTTCTATAATAGCAGCACACACCTCAGGAACTATACTTGATATCGCCTGTTTTGATATTTTAAACAGGTACATTGTGTAGGAATCACCACAAGTCAGAAAACGCAAAGTAAGAGCTTACCTTTCTTCAGCAGGTATACAATTTCGTAAAGTGGTACTTGCTTTAGTTATGCGAGGTCCAATTAAATGGAGTAGCTTTTCAAAGTCTGCACATGACATCTGATAAATATTGTTACGAGCGTGGCCTTAGTTCGTTATTTTCATTATTATTTCAGATATCATTAACAAGTTCTTTCTTTTATTTAACTTCACTATTTACTTTTATAACATTTACAAACAATTATCAAATCAAACAATTATCAAATCATCTCTTTATAGTTATTGCTAGTACTGTACTTCTAATTATAGCAATAGTTTACTTCGTTCATTTCACTGTCTGAAATTAGACTGCCTCCTGGATGTGAGTAGCGCCGTAGTTTACTAGGATGTCACTAACCTAAAGTTGTCTCCATTTCCAATAGATGTCGCTTGTATCACTTTGTGGCGCGTAGCACTGCCCCTTTCTTAAAATTGTTCGACCCGAAGAACAGGTGATCCACGGTTTTGATGCTCGAAGTATTGACATAAACGATCTAGATGAACGATTTTCCTTTTGCCTCTTGTGCCCCGCTGAATCCTGTATACTACGTCAGTCACTACTGAATACGGTCCTTCCCAGTGTTGTTGTAATTTTGGGGAACGTCCCTTACGTCGTTTCGGGTTGTACAGCCAAACAAGGTCACCTTCATTAAATCCGGCTAAATTAGCACGTAAGTCATAGCGGGTCTTCATCCGATCGGTATTTATTGCTAGTTTTGCTATCGTGAGCTCGTGTACATCAGCTAATCGTTGTCTAAGTTCCGATACATAATCGTCTGGTAACTTTTGTTCACCTCTGGGTGTACCAAACTTGAGGTCGCTAGGTAAACGCATCTCCTTTCCGAATATGACTTTTGCTGGAGTTTGTCTGGTTGTGTTGTGAACAGCTGATCGATAGGCCATTAGGAACATGGAAATATGTCGATCCCAATCGCGTTGGTGATAGTCAACTACTTTCTTTAGATGCTCGACCAATGTTCTGTTGAAGCGCTCTGCAATGCCATCAGATTGTGGATGCAGAGGAGTTGTTCTGGTTTTTCTTATTCCCAGCATTTTACACATCTCTTGGAAAGTTCGTGATTCGAAGTTCCGTCCTTGATCCGAATGAAGTTCATGAGGCACACCAAATCTACTGACCCAATTCATTATAATTTGTTCCGCCACTATGGTTGGCTCTTGATTAGGAATTGCAAAAGCTTCAGGCCATTTATTGAAATAGTCAATAGCAACTAATATGTAACGGTTACCGTTATCTGTTTCTGGAAAAGGTCCAGCAATGTCTATGGCTATCCTTTCAAATGGGGCTCCTACATTATACTTATGCATTTCTCCTCTGCTTCTGTGTGGCGGTCCTTTGCAAGAAGCACAGATAGTGCATCTTAGGCACCACTCTTCCACATCCTCTCGCATATGTAACCAATAAAACCGTTCTCGTATTTTGGAAATTGTTTTATTCACCCCCAAATGTCCTCCAGATGATCCACTGTGCATTTCTTCTAAAACAACTTTGACCTTAGGTGCTGGCACAACTGTCTGCATTCGGAATGACTCGCCGTTAGTTGCTTCCCACTTGCGTTTTAATATACCACACTGTGATATACATTTAATACCATAAATACAAACAACACTAAAAAGCTGTAAACACAAATTTCACAACAAATGTAAAACGCTAAAATTAATCAGCACAAATTTATTACAACACCATTCATAATCGAAAATAATTGATGATAATAATGACATACATTTATTTGCAACAAGCAAGCGATTGCACCACTGACCCAAACGATTCATCGTCAAGGGGTTTCACGCGTAAATGCATGTCATCATAATTTTATGCACATTGCTTACTCGCCCAGCGTCAGCATTTAGAATAGTAAGAATAGGGTACCATAGGTTACTAATTATGTATATATAGGCTAAGAACGATCAATAAATTGAATTCATTCAGTTCTCTTGATTTATCGAGAAAGTTACAAACCGTCGTGTATTATTCCACATAGGAGTACTAAGCTGTACAGCTGCTCCTACTATTCATACCCCCATTTTATCTCGGAGTCTGAGCTGTTAATAGCCGCTCCAGTGGAGTCAAAGTCACACGACTGCTCCCAGGTTTTTCTTTAAAAATTAAAGAAGATACCACATGGCGACCGTGACATCGTAGAAACTGCGAAATTTGTAACTTTGCGAATCTGCAGACCATAATATCATCATCAAAAGTGCAGCTGGGAATTTTCATAAATAATAGAAACTTATACGGTGACATAGTAACAACCACCAAAAAACTGCGAAGACGACTACATCCACTACCAGTACCAATCAGAAGAAATTTTAGTATGAACGAGATAGATGCCATCTTCAATCACATTTTCAAGACTATTGAAGAAACTAAGAAGATACCAGAGAGGAATATAGAAGGCATAACACTGTATCCAGTAAATAAGAAGCCGACGCCGTACATCCCCAAATCAAGGCTGGACAACGAAAATCCTCCACCATACGAAGCGGGTCCAAAAAGAATCACCATCGAGGAGTATAGAAGCAGAAACACAAGCAGTGTAAAAACTCAGGAGACAAAACCACGAAAAAGAGGAGGCAAGAGACAAAAAAATTGCACAGGAACTTCAAAATTACAAGGTACTTGTCGAGTTAGCAGCAACTGAGGAGGAACGGGAAAAATACAACAAACTAATAATATTGACAAAAAAACAACTGAACGTCATCAAAAGGAAGAGATAAGGGTTTAATGATCTAATTTAAAATTTTTTTTTTTTAAAATATAAAGTAGAAGTAGCGTAGTATAAAGGTATAATAATAATTAAATAATTAATATGTAAAAAAAAAAAAAAAAAAAAAAAAAAAATTTTTTTTCTTTTGCTGTTTGCTTGACGTTGTTGGAAATAAGCGAAACATTTTCAGTAATGGGTAAAACGCAATCCAAAACTTCAGATAACAACGGGGAAATTGTTAATAATCTAATTATAGAGGATACAGTTTCGGTCGAGAATAATCAGATAATAATAATTTTATGCATATTGGTTGCAATTAAAATCATTGAATTTGTATACATACTGTACAAAGATCATAGGAGGGGTTTAAGGAAAAGATACCTCAGTACCCCAGCAAAATTAAACATATCAACCGTCTGATAAATGGAAGCACTTATAAAGATTAAGGACGAACTAGAAAATATTCTGGACAATTTTAAGAAAAGTAAAAACCGTCCATATTCTGAGAAAACTCTGCAAGAGAAAGAAAAGTTAACAAATCAACTCTGTGCCAAGGCAAAAGAAAACGCACTTAAACAAGCGGACGTCGAAACAATATTGAAGATAAAAGTTATCTACGAAGAAATTGAAAGTATAGCAAACAAAATCTTAGAAAACATAAATACACAAAAACAAACAAAGATGGGTTTTGACATAAAAACAGCTACATCGCTCATACAACCCTACGATGGAAAGCTGGATGAAACTGATTCTTTTATCGAGTCTATGGAACTACTAGACGAGTTAACAGCAAACGAACATAAAACCATCATGATCAAATTCATCAAGACACGTATAACTGGAAAAGCCAAGTACGTAATATCGGAGGGCACAAATACAGTATCAACGATCAAAGCCAAATTAAAAGAAAAATTTTCGGCAAAATTATCGTCAGATGCTATTCTGGCACAACTGCGATCATGCCAGCAAGGTAACAGAAAACTTGCAGACTTTTCCAATCAGATAGAAAATCTATCAGGCCAGCTGACTAGAGCCTTTATAACAGAGAAAGTAGCAGCTGGAGAAGCAGCTGAAAAATTGGCCGAAAAATTTTCAATACAGTCATTTATGAACAATGTTGCCAATACAGAAACAGCGATTATACTAAAAGCTAGTAGCCTAGGAACACTTTCAGAATTAGCAGCGAAGGCAATAGCAGTAGATAAGCCGCAGCCAAGCAGTGTCCTGCATTATAATACCAACCCATCAAGAAAGTTTCATTATAATAATACGCAAGGGCTCAACAATCAAAATAATTTTAACAGGAACAGGGAGCGCTGGCCCAAACAACAGTACAATAGAAATATGGCAGCCAATAATAGACAAAACCACCCACGAAATCAATATAACCACCGCGATAAAAGATATTTCGGTGATGCTGCACCAAATAACAGTAGTCGCTACCAGAATAATCTGCGAGCAAATAATAATAATACCTATAATCAAAGAAGAAATGTAAACTACTTCGAATCGGGGGAATATCAAGCCCCCCAACCAGAGGAAGAAACAACACGGTTGGGGGCTGCGACGAATTCAAGCCAAGAATACATTGCCTAAACCTATCCTTAACAAACTTTATTAAAGCGTATGTCGACATGTGCGGGTCAGTATGTACTCTGATTGTAGACACAGGGGCAGAAATATCCATATTCAAGAGGGGAAAAATTAATAAAGACCAACTTTACTATCCTAAAAACACTTGTATTATCCAAGGGGTTACGGATACTAAGAGGCAGTCGATTGGGGCAACATACACAAAATTACATTTTAACGACCAGTTTGCGGTCGAACATTTATTCCAGATAGTAGAAGATGATTTCTCCCTCGGGGCTGATGCAATTTTAGGACTAGATTTCCTAACAAAATTCAAGACCACTATCGATTATGATACGTGGACCCTTACATTAAACACACCTGAAAGTTCGGCAGAGATCCCAATACTGAATGGTCCATCCGAAAATTCTATTATCATACCACCCCGATGTGAAATAATAAGAAAGTTCAAGGTTAAAAAACAAAAAGGTGCCAATGATATGGTAATCATTGGACAAGAAATCCACCCAGGCATATTCATTGCAGGATCAGTAACTTCACAAAATTACCCACTAGTCAGGATACTAAACACTACAAACAAAACCACCACACTACAACATTCCGACATAATAACACAACACCTCTCAGACTTTAACGTCATTAATACAGACACAATAAAATCAAAAAGAACAGAACAAGTTATCTCCAAATTAAACTTAAACAGCATTCCAAACTACGCCAAACTTCAATTCGAAGAATTATGCCGAGAATATGAAGACATATTTGCGTTAGAAAGTGAACCTCTAACAACCAATAACTTCTACAAACAAAATATAGAACTAACTGATAATAGAGCAGTATACACAAAAAACTACCGAATACCAGAAGCACACAAAACCGAGATTAATAGGCAGGTAGACAAAATGCTAGTAGACGGAATAATAGAGAACTCTGTTTCTCACTTTAATTCTCCAATACTACTAGTACCCAAAAAATCCAACAACCAAAATAAAAAATGGCGTTTAGTAGTTGATTTTAGGAATCTTAATAAAAAAGTTCTGGCAGATAAATTTCCCTTACCGCGTATAGAAGAGATACTCGACCAAATGGGCCGAGCCAAATACTTCTCTACACTTGACCTTATGTCCGGATTCCACCAAATACCATTAGAGGAATCTTCTAGAAAGTTCACAGCTTTTTCAACTAACCAAGGTCACTACCAGTATACACGACTTCCTTTCGGACTTAATATAAGTCCAAATAGTTTCCAAAGGATGATGACCATCGCCATGACGGGTCTACCACCGGAAATAGCCTTTCTGTACATTGACGACATCATAGTCGTCGGATGTTCACAGTCACACCATATAAAAAACTTGCAAACAGTATTTAACAGATTACGAGAGCGTAATCTCAAATTAAATCCTGAAAAATGCAAATTTTTCCAAACCGAAGTCACCTATCTTGGACATCGAATATCAGCACAAGGCATAAGCCCAGACAGTTCAAAATACGAGGTAGTTAAAAATTATCCTACCCCAAAAAACGCCGACGAAGTCAGACGATTCGTAGCATTCTGTAATTATTACCGCCGTTTCATCCCCAACTTTGCAGAAATAGCACTACCGTTAAACAAACTACTCCGGAAAAACACAAAATTCGAATGGGCAGAAATCCAACAAAAATCTTTCGATGCTCTCAAATCAAGTTTGATATCCCCAATAATACTGCAGCACCCTGATTTCAAAACCCAATTCACCATTTCCACAGACGCCTCGAATGCTGCATGTGGAGCAATCTTATCACAAAGTGTCGACGGAACAGAACACCCAATCGCATACGCTAGTAAAACATTTACTGCCGGAGAAAAAAATAAGTCAGTAATTGAAAAGGAACTCGCAGCAATACATTGGGCAATTATACATTTTAAGCCTTATGTTTATGGCAGAAAATTCACAATAAGAACAGACCATCGACCCTTAACATATCTTTTTGGCATGAAAAACCCATCATCTAAACTAACACGAATGAGGTTAGATTTAGAGGAATTCGATTTCGAAGTCAAATACATTAAAGGAAAAGGAAATAACGGACCCGACGCGTTATCAAGAATACAACTTGACATTAATGATTTGAAGGAAATAAATGTCCGACGCGTCCAAACCCGAGCAATGAAAAAACAAAAAGAACAAAACATAATGTCCGATGAAATGAAAAATACTCCTATAGTCCCGCAGCCTGATCAACTGCGCGTTTGGGAGATACCATCTCCAACAAAGATAGC
This sequence comes from Dioctria linearis, assembly GCA_963930735.1. Taxonomy (NCBI): domain Eukaryota; kingdom Metazoa; phylum Arthropoda; class Insecta; order Diptera; family Asilidae; genus Dioctria; species Dioctria linearis. The sequence continues at coordinate 244,628,860 of OZ005740.1, read as the reverse complement.
CAAATTACCTGAACTAAAAGTAAAAATTGAGAACTGCAGTAATAAAGAAACACAAATAGAAATAAATATAGTGCACAAGTATGAAATAAAATATAAGCGGTATATAAATATAAAAAACAACCAACCAGTAGAGCCCGCACTAGAGCAGGTACTCGAAGTATTGGATAATGATATATATAAACAATTTCAGACCAAGACTCTGAAACTTTCTGCAGAAAGCGAGATATTTAAAATAATTAATTTAACCGCATTTAAAATCCTAGGAAACAAAGTATTAAAAAATATAAACGTTAAAATTTTCAAACCGCAACGGTACATATCAGAAACAACGAAAATAAACGAAATCCTACATAACTATCACTCCACACCTACAGGAGGACATCTGGGTCAATCAAGACTGTATAAAAAGCTGAAGGAAATGTACAAATGGAAGAAAATGAGGAAAACAATAGCGAAATATATAAACAGATGCGAGCTTTGTGCGAAAAATAAGCACCAAAAGCATAATAAAGAGCATATGGAAATAACTACAACACCAACAAAAGTTTTCGACATTGTATCCATTGACACAGTCGGCCCATTTACAAAAACCACCAACGATAACAGATACGCAGTAACAATGCAATGCGATCTAAGCAAGTATATAGTAATAATACCCACAAAGGACAAGGAAGCAAATTCCATAGCAAGAGCCATAGTGAATGGGTTCATACTAACATACGGACCTATGAGCAAAATTAAAACTGATCTAGGAACGGAATACAAAAACCAGGTCTTTGCGGAAGTATGTAATATACTGAAAATAAAACAACTGTTCGCGACCGCCGCACATCCCGAAACGATCGGAGCACTAGAAAGAAACCACAAGTGCCTAAATGAATATCTCAGATGTTTTGTTAATGACAATAGAGACGATTGGGATACATGGATTCCATATTACGCATTCTGCTACAACACCACACCAAACACCGTACATGGCTACACACCATTCGAACTCATATTTGCCAAAAATATAGACCTACCTTCAGAACTCACAATTGATAGACCAGATCCCGTGTATAATTATGACCTGTATAGTAAAGAGATGAAATACAGACTTCAACAAGCCATAGGTAAGGCAAAACAATACCTCCAGGCATCTAAAGTGCGAAGAAAGCAAGTCAAGGATGCTAATTGCAAACCAATATCAATCAAAGTAGGCGACAAAGTACTAATGACAGTACAAAATAGACGAAAACTAGATCCTCTATACAACGGACCTTATATAATTAAATCAATAGACAACGTAAATTGCATTATCGAAGATATAAATAAGAACAAAATCAAAATACATAAGAATAGGCTAAGAAAGATAGAAAATTAAAAATTATGTACTATTATTCTAACTATCTCTAGCATGTTAAATTAGATTACACACCGGTGTAGACAAATAAGAATTATTGTAATCAACTAGATAAGTAAACGTAAACAATAAAGATCCCAATTACTAATGCCATTGAGCAATTAAGAGCTATAATAATAAACTATATATAAGTAGGTATATGTAAATACGACTAGGAATTAAGACTCATTATAATCAGCTACATACAAAAACATACCATATGAACTATTAGTATACATAAGCGATAAAATGCTTCATTGCGGCGAGCAAACAATTAAGGTTTAACGTAAACAAACTATAAAAAAAAAAAAAAAAAAAAAAAAAAAAAAAAAAAAAAAAAAAAAAAAAAAAAAAAATTTATGTAAACACAAATTTTTTTTTTCCCTAAGGGGGAAAGGTGTGATATACATTTAATACCATAAATACAAACAACACTAAAAAGCTGTAAACACAAATTTCACAACAAATGTAAAACGCTAAAATTAATCAGCACAAATTTATTACAACACCATTCATAATCGAAAATAATTGATGATAATAATGACATACATTTATTTGCAACAAGCAAGCGATTGCACCACTGACCCAAACGATTCATCGTCAAGGGGTTTCACGCGTAAATGCATGTCATCATAATTTTATGCACATTGCTTACTCGCCCAGCGTCAGCATTTAGAATAGTAAGAATAGGGTACCATAGGTTACTAATTATGTATATATAGGCTAAGAACGATCAATAAATTGAATTCATTCAGTTCTCTTGATTTATCGAGAAAGTTACAAACCGTCGTGTATTATTCCACATAGGAGTACTAAGCTGTACAGCTGCTCCTACTATTCATACCCCCATTTTATCTCGGAGTCTGAGCTGTTAATAGCCGCTCCAGTGGAGTCAAAGTCACACGACTGCTCCCAGGTTTTTCTTTAAAAATTAAAGAAGATACCACAACACTAAACGTGAAGAGAATTCCATTGAGCCTAGTAGCTCTTCAGTTTCTCACTCCTCTCCGAGATATCTTTCCATTGTGGTCTTTCCATGTCTTCTTTCCAAGCAAGAATGGGTGATATGTCTGAGTCTTCCCGTTGTGCTGTTCGCAAGCTCTCGTTGTCCCAACCCGTCGATGGTACCACCGTTATCAGCTGTATAGTTGCCTTTGATTCTTTTTCTTCCACCCGAACGCAATGTTTTCATTCAACTTTGCATGGACGTCGTGAAAAGGCGTCTGCATTTCCATGGATACGTTCTTTTCGGTGTTGGATTTCAAAGTCAAAAGCTTGGAGTCGCTCTATACATCTAGCCACTTGCACTTCAGGGTTCTTAAACTGCAAAAGCCATTTAAGCGCTGCATGGTCTGCGCGGAGGATAAATTCCTGCCCGTAGAGATATTTATGGAAATGTTTTGTTGAATTTACAATAGCAAGTAGCTCTTTTCTTGCAGCACAATAATTTCTCTCTGATTTTGAAAGTGCTTTGCTATAATACGCTATTGGCACCTCTTGACCATCCTTCTCCTCCTCTACATTGCTGGCATCCGTGTCCAATAAAAAAGTTTCTCGCAACATTGGATAGTGAAGTACTGGACTTTCACAGAGATGCTGCTTCAAATTCTCAAAACTCGCATTACATTTATCTGACCATATGAACGGCTCTCCCTTTTCTGTAAGTTGATGTAGGCTCCTTGCTATATCTGCAAAACCTTTTACGAATCGCCTGTAGTAGGTAGCTGGACCAAGAAAACTCCTTAATTGATGTGTGTCCTTTGGAATTGGCCAATTTTTGACAGCTGTTATCTTTCCTGGATCTGTTCTTACGCCTCGTGATGAAACTATGTGCCCCAAATCTTTTACTTCACTTTTAAATAGAGCGCATTTATTCGTACTGAGGTTCAGTTGTGCATCTCTCAGTCTTTGATGTACGTCCCGTAAGTTCTTTCTATGTTCCTCGAATATCTTTCCGATTACTATTATGTCATCTATGTAGACCAGACATGTTTTCCAGGTTAATCCTCGTAAAACACATTCCATGAGTCGTTCGAATGTGGCTGGAGCATTACATAATCCAAATGGCATAACTCTGATTTGCCATAAGCCACTCCCAACTGAGAAAGCAGTTTTCTCCCGGTCCTCGGGATGTATTTCCACTTGCCAGTAACCACTCTTCAAGTCCAGGGTGGAAAACCATTTTCCTGACCAGAACAACTGGCGATGTCCAAGGGCTGTTAGATTCTCCTATTATACCTTGTTCCTTCATGGAGTTTATCATATCTGTAACTTCTGATTGTTTCGCTAATGGTAGTCTTCGTGGTATCTGCCGAATGGGCCTAGAATCTCCTGTATTGATTCGATGCTGGACAAGATTTGTTTTACCGAAATCGTCATCATTCATTGCAAATAATTCCGAAAATACAACGATCACCTCTTTGGCATCGTTGTATTGCTGTTTACTTAAGGCACTAGATGAAAGAAGTTTCTGAACCTGTTCAGTAGTAGTTAGTATAGGTTTTGCTGCTTCCTTAATATTACTACCATTATTCAAATTAACAATCTGATAAACGGGTTCACAATTTCCAATTATAGCAACTTCTTTTAGTTGTACCTCATTTTCGGATGTGTTGAGCACTCTGACTGGAATTAGTATTGCACCTTCTGCTTTAACTAAAGTCTTACTTACAATGATGTTCGATGTAATTTGTGTAGTGTTAGGCTCCACCAAATAGAATCGGCAGGCCCCGATGTCATCAGTAAGCTTTGTCCATACTAGTGTCTCCGAGAATGCAGAGAGAGTAATATTCTCACAGACCATCGTCCTTATTTTTGCAGGATAATCTGTTCCTCCTCCTAGTCTCATAGGAATTTCTATGTTGCCATATTTGAGTATTCGTTCTCCGACATCTAAATTTATTTTATATGTGGTCATAGAGTTTACTCCAAGAATGCATTCATCCATTATGTGTGAAACTAGGAAAGTGTGAGGAAATAGTAATTCGCCTAGTTGAATATCCAAACTTATTTCTCCAAAAACTTGAGCTGCTGCTCCAGTTGCTGCTCTTAGTAAATATTTGGTGGTATTGTGAAGACTTTGTTCTTGATAAGATCCGCTCCAATAATTGATCTTGAAGCTCCAGTGTCGATAGTGACAGCGCAGTCATTTTTTCCTACACTTCCATATATAACAAGACTGCTATTATTTCTCTGCAACTGGGCTATCTGAATGATGACTTCGGGGCTGTCGACCCTACCAACCAACTTCTGCCCCCGAAGTTGGTTTTTACATGTTTTCCGACTGCTGAACAGGGGAGCTGATGCGACTAGTCTCTGTTTGATTTATAGTCTCTCCCCGAATAGCTTGCTCCCTGGCTCGACATCTTTGGCATTCTGTTCTATCCTCCTCTTCTGGTGACTCCATTCGACGACGTTTTCTGCAGTCCCTTTGGAGGTGTCCTGGTCTATTACAATTCCAGCATCGCAGAATACCGCGTGAGGAATTGCTCTGTGATGGCTGCATTCTATAACAAGTACATTCCTCCACCAAAATTTCTCTCACTCGTACTGCACCTCGAGAAGCTTGCCTGGCAGATTCATACGCTAATGCATAGGCTAGCGCTTCTGCTGTTGACTTCTTTCCTGCTAGCCTTAACGCTTGTTTTAAATTTTGGTCTGCAATAGCGTTCACAAATGCTTCTGTTGCCACTTCAGTAAGGAAATCCGCATTTACGCTAGAGTATGAAAGATAAGCTAATCTTTCCACATCCTGTTGCGTAACTGCAAGCGATATACTTGCTGCATGTGTTCATCTCCATAACGTAATTCTATCGCCTGTACTAGTGAAATGTATTCACGTTGCTTTTCAATCTGTATAGTTTGTAATAACTCTGACGCAGGACCTCGAAGTGCTAATACCAGAGCTGTAGCTTTGTCTGCATCGCTTCATCCATTTACTTCGGAAGCAGCCTCGAATTGTCTCTTGAAAATATGCCACGAACTTTGGCCATCAAATATTGGAGGTTTCATTGCGAATATTTCAATTCCTTCGTGTCGAGGTTGTCGATGCTTTATCCTCTCCAAATCTGCTTTAAAGTTATCAAGCTGCTCCGTGACGTTTTGTTGTACGTCCGACACTTGTTGTTTAACTTCCGACACTTGTTGCTGAACTTCCAACACCTCCTGCTGGATTTCTTCAATTTTCACATTTTGTGTGTCTAATGAATTTTTCAGAAAATTCTTCTGTTCCTCCAAACAAGTTTCTAGGCAATTCTGTAAAGAAATCTTTTGTTCATCCCAACGGGATTCCAGAGAATTCTTTTGTTCGTCCAAAAGGTTTCCAGAGAATTCTCTTGTTCCTCCAGAGATTTCTTCTGCTCATCTAAACGGGATTCGAGAGAATTCTTCTGCTCATCTAAGCGGGATTCGAGAGAATTCTTTTGTTCCTCAAAAGCATTCTTTTGTTCCTCCAAAGATTTCTTCTGCTCATCTAAACGTGGTTCCAGAGAATTCTTCTGCTCATCCGAACGGACTTCTAGAGAATTCTTTTGTTCCTCAAGAGCATTCTTCACTTGCAGCCAAAAGCTGTTCTATGTTCATCGCAGGCTCTTCTTCAGTTTCTGGTTCTTCCTCGAAAACGTATGTCTCAGGATTCTTTTCTTCCTCTAGCAAAGCTTGTCTAAGTCGCTCGACTAGAACATTCTTTAGACCTGTCGTTTGCAATGACCGCTTCCCCAACTCCACTTTCAATTCCTGTATGCGAAGCTCCTCTAGTTTCCGTCCCATTCTTGCGTCTTGTGTAATTCACTCACAGTTTAATGTAAAATTATCTTTCGGAATTTTTACTCACGATTTCACAAAATCACTCTTGAATGTCAAAGTCAAATGCCACCACTTTATTTCGCGATTTTATTTTACTTCTGACACCAGTTGTTACGAGCGTGGCCTTAGTTCGTTATTTAAAACACAATATTTCAGATATCATTAACAAGTTCTTTCTTTTATTTAACTTCACTATTTACTTTTATAACATTTACAAACAATTATCAAATCAACTCTTTATAGTTATCGCTAGTACTGTACTTCTAATTATCGCAATAGTTTACTTCGTTCATTTCACGGTCTGAAATAAGACTGCGTCCTGGATGGGAGTAGCACCGTATTTATACTCAACAAATAATCCTAGAACCTTCCTGAATATTCTGTTCTCCAAACCCAGTTTACTAGGATGTCACTAACCTAAAGTTGTTTCTATTTCCAATAGATATCGCTTGTATCACTTTGTGGCGCGTAACAATTTTATATATACATATTTTGGGTTTGCATATCCATTAGAACGAACTGTCACTATACAGTCTTCGTCTTTCAAAGATTTTCGTGGTTGGTCCAACAAGGTATTCTTATTAAATGTTGACACATGTTCTGTGACGTAATTTCGTGACTAATGTATATACATTTCTATAGGAAAGACAGAGAGTATTGTGTGCTTTCCTATACATTTCCACGACATTTCGTCACTAATGGTAGAACGTGGTTTGTAATGAGAATATTTTGTACCGTGGGATATAATCAGAATTGGTGTTACAATTAGACCAATTCAAGCTATTTTTAAATAAATTTGATTTCTACGCATTTTGTTCGTTCATGCTTGAAAATAAGTACACACTTGTCCCATTCTTTTGCTACGGAGGACACGAATTTGCTACAAATGTGCATTTGATAAGGAAAAAGGACATAAGGCATATATAAAACACATTCGTTTGCATTTGCAACACGTATGTATTTAATTAAAAACAAGAGGTAATAGGCACATGTATTTGAGTTTGTTTGCTAAATGTACCAAACTTTACATCTATAATAACCTTACAAACATTGCGGTTCAAAATCGAATCGAATTCGAAGTAAATCAACTATGTGAAGTTAAGCTTCGAAATAGAATTCGCTTGCGACGTGTTGCGTATTGCAGGAGAAAAACAGAACAGGATTTCGAATCATATTGGCAACCCGACAGTGATTCGCTAGCTCGACTTTCTTTCGAAATTCTTGTATGTGTTGGTAGTTCGTTTTGGATTCGATGTTTTTAACAGTACGATTTGGTTGCAAGGCGTTTTGCAAATACTAAGTAAATACCATAACGAATATATAAATAATAAATACTCACTGTAGTAAAACTTTACTTTGCACTTCACTCAATACAATCGCAACTTACAATACCTGCGAGAGCAATTACACGAATAGAAAATATTTGCTTTAACGACTTCCTCGGAAATTGACATGAGCCGTATCGTGACTTCTATATATAGCAAACAAATCGAAGACATTTCGAGCTATAAGCGATGCATCTATTGCGAATTCTCGCACATTTCGGCATGCTTGCAAACGTCGTTTATGGTAAAAAAAATCAAAGAGTTTTCGCGCCACAAGCGCGGCTCATCTATTTCGAACTCTCGAAAATTAGGGCAGATACTAAAACTTAGTTTAAGTTAAAAAAATCGAAGAGGTTTCGAGCTACGAGCGTTTTATTCTATTTCGAATTCATTTCGCTACGGCGAAATTTCGTCCAATTGTTTGCAGGGAATTATCAACGTGAAGCAGTTAATTTGGTGTTGATTGTTGATACTATATAATCCCTATGTTACCAGCACAATGTAGAAAATGTATGATCCTGATGTGCTTATCAGCTTCACTGTCTAAAACTCTTCCTACTTTGTCTTTCCTTCTTGCTTCGATGCCTTTAAATTCATGACGGACAATCACGTGCAGCGCTTCTTACGGTGTCGAGGCGTAATTAGATTCCATCTTCTCCTGATGCTTTGGAGATAGTAATAATAGGATGTTTAAGAAACGAATTACAGTTTGTTTTAAATTTAAGGACGATCCAAAAACGAGCAAAGATTTTAATGATTTTTCAGCAGAGCAGCTTCTCTTTCCTATCTTGTCTTGAACAACGCTCCCAAGAAACTTGTAGTATTTTCTCCTCCTTTTCCGGTCTTTATTTTAGGACATGCGCATCAGACTTTTGAAAGTTATGTCCATAATCTTATGGTCGGACTTTTAGTGTTCAGCATTTGCAGGTTTTTAATAGTGATCTTTTGTGGTGAATCACAGACCTGATTACATTTTCTTAAATGGTTTATTCTGCGAATTGATTCGAGTTTGTGTAAAACATTCAATAATGTCTTTGAAATTTCACGTAAATTTAAATATCTAAATTTAAACTGTTTGTCTTTATCGTTTATAAGTATTTATATTTAATTTTGTTTACTCGTAATTTTAATTTCACTGGATATGTTCAAGAAAAAATGCAAAAAACACAGAAAGGGTCACTTCTGACCTCTTGTATTTTACCACCACTTAGATTTACCCCTTTGAAGATCATATTTACACTCAGCAGATCTCTGTAAAATAAACGGCTTTCATCGACGTTGTAGATATAATCAGAGCAATAGTTTGAAAAATATCTGGCAGCACGTATTTTCCTTTACTCCTATATTTACCCTAAAATTTTCTGCATGAAGCATTTCTCTATGATTTTTTTTTAATTAATATTATGTCTAAGCAGTTTTCTAACGACTTGCCCATGCATTGCTTAGTTCGAAATCTTACATATTAACGCATTGAGCGAAACTCTGCCTATTTTCTTATGATTTGTCCACTAAATATTGGTATTTATTTGGCCTCATGACTTGAAACTAGCGCAGCGTCCACCTAAAAGTAAACATAAAGAGCAGCAACAAAACAAAATAGATTTTAATGTTATTTTATTTGCTGGAAGACGTTTTATTTTAATATTTCCGGTATTTAAGGCATAGGCTTTTATAAATTCTTCTGTTTTTCAAATTTTACAAATTGTCAGAAGGTCCCAGTCCCACTTGAATCTGCGCGAAATTTCCTTTTCGTTGTCCGTGCTTTAAGCAATTCAAAATTGCTAATCTCTGTTTTATAGACATAAAACCCACTTACATTTTTGTTGTATCTCCATTTTTGATTTCCTTGAAAATTACAAGAAAAAATGTTTTTAAAGTGCAAATATGTGTTATTCTACAAAACGTAGACAATTTGCTGTCAATAGGTAGCTGGTTATTAGTGAGCACGTAGGAGTTGAGACATTGAATAACATGACTAGCTTATTGAATAGTGAAGTGTGTGGTACAGATTCAAATGTCCTTCGAGGTGCTGACTGATTTGTTCAACTATAATGGACTCGAAGGCTTTGGAGACGGCTGGCAATATGGTAATGGCCCTCCAGTCAGCCAACGACCTCGGAGTTGTTTTTTTAGGAATAGGTAAAATGAGCGCTGTTTTCAAGCAGTCGAGAAAGTGGCAACAGGTGATGAGCTTGTTAAATAGTTTGGTCAAATTCGGGAGAATAAACGGTAAAATGATTTTGAGAAATATAATCGGGGTGACGTGTGAGCCAACAGCATTGGATTTAATGCGCATGACTGCCACCAGCACATTGCTCTCGGTACAGCTCATCAGGGAGATTGCCTCGTCCAGTGGTGCTGCTGCATCTCTGTTAGCGTCTGGGCCCGCCATGTCTGTTCGGGAGTCATTGTTCCGTGCTGGAGGGGAAGAGTATAGATATGAAGTGCGAATTGGAATTAAAGGCTGCACGATCGGAGGACTAGAAAGAAAGCGGTTGAGCTCGTCCGGGACGCCATACCTTGAGCAACGAATTTTAGAGCCAAGCCCAAGTTCAAGTCAACCCCATTTTAAAAGTTGCGCCTAGTAAGCTCCTTAGTTTTGGAACGGATCAGGTAGTCCGCCTTCCTGCGCATTCTGCTGTATTCGAAATGGTTGTGTGGTGTTTTGTCTCTTTTCCAGCGTGAGTAAGCGATGTCTCTAAGCTGACATTGGAGAATTATATCAGGGCGATTGAAAATTCTTTCATCAGAAGATTTAATGGAAATAGTTTTTATTGGAACATGTGAGTAGAAGAGATTATTCAGGGTGTTGGTAACGAAGGAGGCAGCCAGTTCAGGGTCCGGGGTGCTATGGATAATAGATCAGTCCGTGGAGGAGACATCACTCCTGAGAGCATCATGCTGTATGGCCGTGAAGTTGTGGAAACTTCTCCGTCTGCAGGGGGCCGGGTGGCTTCATGATTCAATAGGGTCGGATCCCGCTCTGCAAAGGCATCACTGAGTGAGATACTCAGGTTGGATGATATGATACACCCACATCAATATTGAAGTCACCCCCCATCACCATTCGAGGACCACTAACCGACACAAGGTCGATAATGTCCACCAGTATTTCCAGTCCATGGTCCACGAATGTGGCTCCTCTTTTATATGCCACTGCCAGTGCAGTTGATTCTAGCAGATCATCCCCACCATCACTCCAAACCAGGACTGATAACAGCTCCCAGCTACCATCCGCAAATGAGTGCACAACCTTAGACTGTAAGGTGTACGCCACATAAATCGCCACTCCTCCTCCCGTACCCACTTCCCTTCCCAGTCTATGCAGTTTGAATCCTGGGATCTTCAGCATCTTAGAAGAGTTGTGCTTCTTGATGCATGTCTCACATACCAGCAGCACACTTGCATTTCCATTGATTGCAATTTTTTTAATTTCCGGAATATTTTTGATTGAAGATCGGGCATTTAATTAGACTACATTGAATTTTGAGTGTGACATGAAGTATTGAAGGGCTTCACTAGTTGGTAGCACATGGTGCATTTTGCCTATTGTTAAGTACAGAGGTCACAGCGCAGTAGCGAGCCACCAGCGATGCACTGAACAGAACTAGACCAGAGTTAGCTTCACCACTACTAGGACGACTGACAACGTATACTTGCCTATTCCGGGTGGCTACCTTCAGCCGGACTGCCTTCCTCTTACGAGTCAAGGCCTAGTGGGGGAGTGGCAAGACCTCCGTATCAAGATCCTCGTTGATGTATATCCGAGCCGCTATGTTACCAGGCGAGATATCATCAAATGTAAGGGGCTTGGTCTTGAGCCGCTGCAAATATGCACGAAAGAACAGATTGCAGCAGTCTTCACTAATCAACTTGAGAAATGTTCGGTGTTTGGGAATGATGGTAGGTTACGTATTACCACTCTTCCATTGGAGCGGTGAGGCCGAGACAATATTAGCACAGAAAGAGGGGTCAAGCCCAACACTGTTGCACAGCTCCGGGAGTATACTATTACTTTTTACGTGAATCGCTCCAGCCGGGAGATTACTAATAATTAACATTTTCTTTTTGTGATCTATCCTCTCTAGGTTTGCACTCTTACGCCTAGCCGAATCAAGCCCGGACACTAGAGATCGAACTGTGCTTAACTCGTCGCGTATAGTTGAAGCTAAGCCCGATAATGCCTGCAGTGAGGCAGAGAGCTCCGGTGCTACCTGTAGTGTTAGCTCTGGATTGTTTGAGTATGTGGGCTGGCTTTCCAGGGGGATACCAGCCGAATAGGCTGACTGCGATTGATTATCAGCAGATAAATTTCTGTCACTTCCTATTACCGGGTCAGTCAGGGTGGACCTCTTAGAGGGTTTAATGGGGGTCCTTGGCTGCAGGGCTGTTTGCTCCCTGCCGACCCCCTCGACTTTGTTGGCTCCTTGGTTATAGCTGTGACGAGAGCTGCAGGTACACTAGCTGATTTTAGACGACTGGGGGCATCAGTATTTAGATTTTTCTTTAGGTAGAAGATTTAGGGGGACTGGTTTTTCCGTCACCTTATTATCCATTGCGCCTGGCTTGCCAGTGCTTGATTTTGGTTTGCGGTTAATGACTGTTTTGCCTGAAATTTTCTTACATATGCTACCAGAGCTAGTGCCTATGCTTTGACTGCATGGTTTCGAAGCTGTGTTACTACTGCAGAGTGTACTGGAGTACGTGATGCTGGTAGTATTATTCGGCCCGCGATGCGTTTTAGTGAAGCGAATACAGTCACTGCAGAACCACGGCACCTTGGTCTTATGATAGTGGACCATGTGGTCCTTGGTAGAGATTTGCACATAAGCTATATGACTCCAGCTTTCACATGCTAGACATTCTACCCAGTATATGCCAGAGTCTCCCAATAACTTAGCGCTGGGCTCCTTTTCATTACAGACTGGACATTTAATTTCTGGAGCAGTGGAGGCAGCTCGGGCATTGGGTTTAGTGTGTCTCGTTATCATCTACTTTACTTATGAGAAGTATAGCTTATAAATTATTTTGGGATGGGCACTTCATTTGTTATGCGCTACTAGAGATCTATTGCGATCTGATATAGTAAACGTAATAATAATGAGAATATTTTAGAAATATAGAAATGTAAAAACTATGAAAGCTAGGAACTAAGACCAATTATATGATAAGCAAACCTAATATGCTTTAATATAAGTAGCCCATTTACTTCAGATGGATCTAGCGTTTGTAGTGGTTGAATTGATGCAGTAGCCTGTTTATAGTTGCGATACTATGCCGCCCAGTCTTTGCATGAACCGGGAGTAACGATATATCCAGATGCTGCACCCCGTCTCTGGTGTAGAAATCAGGTGCATAGCTTGACTGCGTATCAAAATGCTTCAGACGCTGACCAATTTATCTAAGACGCGCAGGAACCAAGCTACCCTCACAACTTGTATACTTATGTGTAAGTTCCAAATCCGGTTCTATTTCTATGTTGTGCTGGGTGTTGGTTAGTATTCAAACAGCTCTTGGTTTGATAAATAGGACTCTAATCCATCTGTGGACTATGATTTCACCTCTCGTCGTGGGAACACTACCCTTAATTAATGGATGCATGCGACTGAAAGCTGTACGAGAAACTCGTACGCTCGTACGTTTGTACGCAAACTCGTATTCCAATTGTGTCTTTTCGATATTCAATAAATTTGACTTAATAAAGTGCTAATGTCTTTATTGCACTTTCACTTTGAATTAGTTGTGTTTTTGGCCTCGTTAATTATCCAAACAAATCGGTTGGATAAAGTATTCCGAATTGAGATCCAATAGAACATTTCGTGTTGCAAAAATTGAATTTGAGAAAGATGGAGGTTCGTGTGTGACGCCAGATCGAAGTCCTAGCTTCTACGCGAATATACACTAATCAGGTTGGAATGACTAGAATTTACATAATTCCACTAATGAATAATCGTTAGATTAATTAAATCGGATAAAATACTCATAAATTCGGTATATTTAACTGTTTTTAATAAAACTTCACGGGACTCTGCGATTACACGACTTGACAGTTTGAAAGTTACAATACCAGTAATTTTCCACTTCACAGGAAATGGCTAAATGTAGTTCTGTAATTTTTTCTTTTTTTTATAAAAAGTGGACTTTAATATTTTGTTTTTGTTGGTATGTAAATATATGTAATAAAAATAAAATACATTAAAAAACTTTTAAATTAAATAAATTTTGTAAATAAAATGCACTAAAAATTAAAAAATACTTTTTTTCTTTCTCGGTAATATACACAAGAACAGTTTCATTCCAAAATAATCTATAATCACAATTGTCTAACATGTATGCCCAAACTTGTAAGATTTAATCTGAGTTGCAGCATTTCTTATTGTGGAATGAAACTGTTCTTTGCTGAGAAAGAAAAAAATATTTTTTTAATTTTTAGTATATTATATTTACAAAAGTTATTTATTTTAAAAGTTTTTTAATGATTTTTTTTTCCTTTTAGTCATAAATTCTATATACTCTCGAAACCCGACTCTCGAATTTCGACTTTGAAATATCGGTTCTCTACTCTCGAATCTACACTCATATCACACACGGCCCAAATTTTACCCCATCGGATAGCTTCCCATTCACTCATTCTAAATGTAAAACCCCATATAAACCCATCCACGTTTACTACTCTAAAACTTACAAATGGCACTCTCAGGCGCTCAGACACAAAGTGTTTTAGTCTGGGGTTTGTGAGTTGATAAAAGTTATTTAATAAGGTTAAATAAAAAATATCAAGTGTTCAAACAGAACTTTTTAAATTTCGGAAGCTTTATACTGCAGACCCATGGAGCTCATTGAGTTCACGTGAATTCTCAGCTAATCTGTCGTCTCTAGAGGGTGCCCATTTGGTTAAACCCCACCCATCCGTGATCTATATATACGGCCTTGCTCTCATGTATGTACGAATTATACAAATTCAGAAGTTTGGCAAGGTTTTAATATGTTTGGGGAAGCTCGCAAGTAGCTTTTAATAGCTTATGTGAAAACATATATGAAGTACAACATAGATATTTCCTTTTGTTTGTTAATTTCATAAGCTTAGTAGTCTAGTCAATCTTTGAAACTTAACATAAGTGTTAAAGTCCCTGCAGTCAACTACATCATTATTTCATTAATGCAATTTTCAGCATGAAGTAGAAGCGAAAGCAAGAACAGCATCATTTGAAAATGTTTCAAGCTCCAACAAGCCAAGAGTTAATACATTATAAATGAAATATTGGTATGTAAGTGATTAGCATTAGAGTAAGGTCGGTGATTATGGCACCTCATAAGATTTTATGGTAATAAAATGCAAGGTTAATGAGATATATTTATATGTATTGCTTCATTCAGTCTTAAATCTAGTCAAGTATCTTATCCCAGCAGTTAAAATATTTATTATAAGAACGAGTAACAAAATTAATAATTTTTCATAAACTCTCAACAAAAGGTAAAAACAAAACGTGGCGGTTTTATATGGCCCTAGGCCATAATGGGGATCTCTGAGGTGAGCCATTTTACACTATAATTCTGCATTTATATTGTCGTACAAAACTCACTTATAAATATATCTGTTTCTACTCCACGGCATTCCTCGTGATACCACATGTGACAAAATACACACTGTACCAACGATACAACCCTAGCATCAGAAGAATAGAAATTTACAAAATATAAGCGTTCAGCATCTTCTTTATTATGTCTGTGGGAACTTCCATCGGAGCTTTCTGCATAACAGGTTTATTATCTTTATCAGAACTGGAACGTGATAACTGTATGGGATTCGGCTGCTCTTCCTACCATTTCCTCTATTTCCTCTACAAGTACTCCCTTCCTTCTTATTAACTGTATCTTCTTCTTTAATGTTTTTTTGGGCACAGCTTTATAAGGGTTCCAGTCAACAAACTGGATTTGGTAGCTTTTCGTGTACAGTTACTTTGTTTCTTTGGAACGACTTTCGGAATTGGGGATATTTGAAACGGTGCTTTAGGTACAATCGTGAATGCTGGTTGGAGATGATTGCGGAACAGAATATCGGGTTAAAGATGAAGCTGTAGGCGAAAAAGGAAGTTTCTTTCTCTCTATTTTGAAGTTTCAGACTCTGAAGATTGTCGAAAATCAGCTTCATTAGTGCAAGAAGATATTTGGTTTGGTTCCTTGGTTTCAATCAGTGGGGGAAAGGTTGATGGAATTCTTTCGTTGCCAGAAGCATCGCTGTCATCTATGAAATCATGGTCTTTGGATACATTTCTAGCTGAAGAATATATACCATTAGCACGGAATGCACTTACTGCGATTTCACTCGTTTGGGCACGCAAATAAGCACGACTAAATAATTCCAGAATATCATATGGAGAAAAAGGTCATTTAATGCTTCTTATCTAGCATCGAATTTCATCAGAGATATATTTTTTAGAGGTCCTATAAATGCTCCATCAAGAGATTGTATTTTATTGCTTATTCGAGCCAGATTAATCAGTTCAATATTTCTTATGTAGGTGGTGTGACCGTCCAATAAGAGCAAAACTGGAGAGCCTGCAGTGGTCTTGACGTACTCTACGCTTGAACCAATTTGTTAACAGGTTTATTTGAATCCAAACTGATAGATGGCATTAGTGTATAGTCCTTGGAAGTGCACCTTTCCTTAGTAATGAAACACCTCGTTTTCCATAAAATTTTATCAAAGGTGGCACAAATGGTCCTCCTGAACATTACGCAAGTTATTAGAGAACCTCTTTTATCAGATGTTAACTCACCAATTTGGCTCTTCCCTTCTCGACTTAAAACTTGCGGCATTTGTAAGGGCACGACGCTAATCCCGGTCTTATCAATAATGTGAATCCTTTCAGCTGGAACTTTATATTGATCCATTATCGGTTCGAGAATATAAAAAAAAATAATTGATGTCCTCTCTATTAAATATCTTTGCTTTCGCAAATGACGTTCCTGTTGGACGCAGGAAAGAAAGCTCAGAGGATGTCTGTTTATTAAAAGTCCTTGAAACCAGTCTTTCCCAGTGCTTTCATTCTGGATGGAAAATAATATGGGTGATCTTATTTTTTAGTGCAAGCTAGTAAGTTATACTCATGACATCTTTTCTTACTAAGTCAAAGAATTTAGCATACATTTGTTCATATATTGACAATTTCTTCCTCCAATTTTTTCGGGAAAATAAATTAAGTATAGCTAGACCCATGTAGCCAAAATAGGTTGCAATGCAACTTAGGTTGCTTTTACCATGGAATTGCTAATTAGGGTTAATAACGTTGTTAAAAATAAAAACGGTATCCTTAGCTGTAAAGAAACTTGAGTTATAATTAAACTGAAAATTATTGGTTATAAAATTTACTGCCGCAACGTCTCTGTCACGTTACTTTGAAAGGCGATTTGGATTATTATCACAACGATGTTTTGAAGCTATTAGGGACAAAAAAGTTAAAAAACATCCTGCTTAGACGTCACTGACACGTCGGTTTGCAACCATTTGGAGAAAATATGCTACTGAAATACCATACTTTTACTTATTTACGTATCGAAACCTTGATGCAACGTAGCAAATTCAAAATGAGCTATAAGCAGAAACAAGTTTATCATAATATATGCCAATTTAATACAATAATATATAGATGTTGATTTTGTTTTAATTTTGAACGATTTGTACAAACATTATCAGGATATTGAAAAATTTGAATTGTCATCAGAAATGCTAAATATGAAATTAAGTTTTAATTGTTCATAAAAAGAAACTCTTTATACCCAGATGAAATCCGTAGGTTATATGTTCATGCGTATTACCCGTGCCAACTATAGCGCGTTTTATATTTTTCTACTAAATATATAAAATATTAAAGACAAAATAAAACGTTCGACAAGATGTGGACATTTAAGATAAAATTTGAAATTTAGGTATATAAAAGTAATCAGTTTCATTTAAGTCCTCATAAATTAATAAAGTAACAAAAACAAAATTCCATGTAATTTTTGCAAATACATAGAAATATATATGTATTTAAAATTTTCCACTAATCCACCTTTTTATGAACCACAATCCACGCTATTTACAAAGAACTAAAATTTCATCATTTCAGAAATTAATTTAAAAATACCATATTTATACCTTTTTCTTGCATTCCTGGTTTTCGCGTTCGTTTAGTCCTTAAAGAAATTAGCACCGTCATGTTCTATAAACTTGGGGTGGGACTTTTTCTCGACTGTAAATAATAAATTTGTAATGTCCTTAAAGCTTACAAAACGTCGTTTTGTAGCTGTTCCATTACGGAGTTCTCAAATAGGAAGTAGCATACTGTTCCTAGTGTTTTACTTTCTTTCAGTCCTCCAAGAGTTAAACTTAGCTTCAAACTTTAAGAGGTCTTAATTTAAAGTCCCTACTTCACCCCTCAGCTCTCGCACTTCTTTTCAAACTAAAATATTAAAATAAGTATTGTATATAAGCATAGAAAATTCTATGTGGAAATGTTCCAAAAGTGCCTGTCGGCAACATTATATTTCTGGTCTCGTGAGTACTTGATCCCTCAACATTATTATTTACTACTTCTACAAAAAGTTATTGCATTAATCAACATAAATATTTTCTATAGCAGGTTTGTAACCTCTTGATTGATCAAAGTGTAAGAAAGTGTAACTTTCTAGGTTTTCCTCCAAATTTACCTGCTCTACCAGAGATTCAGCTTGATTGGTCCCTATAGTTATATCAAATAAAATGAAAACAAGTCTTAATAATTGATTTCTTAAGACGCACCAGTACTCAACATCACTTATTCAAGTCATACCTCTCTGCACCAATTAAGCTCTTCTTGTTTAATGGTCCATTGAGATCTTTATTTGATTCTGAACTGGAAGGGTATTCCGCTTATTGCTCTCTCTTAAGATTTTCATTGAGATCAACTTAAAATAAAAGAAATTTCATGTACCATAACAATTATTAAAGTTTAGTAGAAATACCGATAATCTCAGCCAATATAATGTAAGGATATTCATCCTAATCGACCTTTGGATAGACACATATACGTCGTCCTTTGACTAGGTCTGTATCCATTTTTGGCCAAGAAAGTATACCGTTTTGTACACAACGATTGGAACCGGTGCACAAACCTTTTCGGTATCCTCTCTCGTCCACGGCAGAATACAATTTTTGTTTTCTTTTTTTCTTTTTTTCTATAAACTTGAAATTTTGTTTTTTATCTTATTTTCGTTAAAATATTTTACTTTATATTATTTTATTTTATTTATTTTGTTTATCTTTTTTATTTTGTTTTGTTTAGTACGAGTGCATTAATGGGAAGAAAACACTTTTATCAGTATTGACTTATGTCGATAAAGTTTACATTGATTTTCTTCTGGGTAACCATAGTGTACAATTTGATTGATATACATTAAGAAGTGAAGATTTACATGGTAATGTGTAGTAATCGAATTTATTGCATAAACTGGATCTATAAATCCCTTTGTCAAAAACTATTTATTTTTTATCAGAACTCGATATCAAAAATTGTTTAAAGCGGATTTCTAAGAATACGCCACAACAACTTTGTACAGCAAGGTGTTTTGCTTTTCTAGATTTCAGATTTTTAGTATTACAAATTCTTACAGCACAGTGTGGAAGGATAAAGTGCGCATAAGTTTTCTTTGAAAGAACGTTTTCAAGTAATTAATTAACCATGTTCGAAACTTTTTTATAATTGTAGATATAGGACAAGCTTCCACTCAATTTGTTTTTCATTTTCACATTACACAACTCCAAAATACAACTAACATTCCAGAAAATTTTGTTTCACGCATGCGCACGAACTCCCTTGTAACATTGTAAACAGATAATGACCAACTTTACACGAACTGTGGCAAAGAAGTAAAATTATTCGGTTGCTGAAAAGTTACTTTTGAATCTGGAATTCCACATTGGTTCTGCTGAAGTATTTTTATGACTTTTAAGCTACAAATCTTTGAATAAAAGTTCCTACGCAACCTAAATGTTCTTATGAACTAAAAACGGGTAACAAAGTGACTGAATAAAAATATTCCTGTGATAAAATTTCAAGTTATTTTGTAACCACGGTCACATATGGCTACTTGGGAATCCACTGAAACTTGTTTTTTTTTTAGCAGCTAAACATCTTAAGATGGTTCTTGGTACATAATATTGCTTACAAGCTTTAAGTGTAGGTACCCATTTCCTTTCCCCTCACATCTTCAATACCATTTTTATGGTTACCTTGTTCCGTGTTTGAGTTTTCTTTGAGATTGTGGTACTTTCGCCATCATAAACACCTCGCGTAATAGGGCCTTTCGGGCCATATTGAACTACCTACCGGTAGGCCATATTAACTTTATGGCATCCTTTAAAACAAACACCCCCAAAAACATAAGCTAATAATTGAAGTCTATCAAAACTGTTGAATTACTATAAACATTATCAGCCACTACTAGTAACGTGTGAACAACTAATTTCTAGTTAATTTAGAGTAAAGCAAAAGAGTCACAACTTACAAATTGATTTCCGATCTTCAAGGGCATGTATGCCTTAGCAGCTCAGCTACGATTGACCGGAGTATTGCGTTGAGAAGGCAGATCACGCAGGAAGCATATTCCACCCGATGTATTGCTTCCACTGACTTATTTTCCTATAGGAACGAATGGCACAAGTTTTATAGTTGTCTCTTTCGCGCTATGGCAGAGTTGGAGCTACCAACACAAAATATGGCTTACTGAACGTTTTCTTATGACTTTTGATGTTTTTATGTTGGCTGCAGATGTAATCACCGCAGGAAAAATAAGACAAATATAGTGCTTACCATGCTCTGTCTCTCTTGCCCATACGCAAGATTCAGGTAAAAATAATTTTTTTTAAATGAAAGTCGGAATGAGTTTAATTTCTTATAAGAGTGCTTATAAGCTATTAAAATATCACTTGAACACAAGAAAGATATTTTTTTAATTTAATTCGATTTTGGGATGTAAAATTTCATTGATTGGTTGAGTTCTACATGTTTTTATGTACTAAGCGTTTGAAGGGTGCTCAAACTCGGAAACACAATATTTGTACCACATGAAATAGCCAATCGCTCAATCCATTGTTATGAGTCAGTGATTGCTTCTTTTAGAAAAACTACAGCCGACTAGACCATATTACCCGAACTTACTCTAAATATATTTCCGGCCACAGGTACAGCAAAAAATATAAAAAGTAAACAAGTCTTTTTATCGAAATAGATCATAAAATTTATAATTTAATAATTACATATTTTTTTTCTTATTATTAATTCATTTATGCAACCAATAAATTTTCATTGCAATTGGTACTAGTTTTCTTAAGTCATTCAATTCATACATACATAGTACCTTGTTGCAGCTAGTTGAAAAAGGATGGGACGTTTTCAATTTGTTTCCTGAAAATGCGGAAATATGCTGAATAATATTCTGTTTCTTTTGGAGCAACCACCAAATCAACACTTGGAGCAAAAATGGTGAAAAGAAATTTTTTATCATAAATTTTCCAGTCGTTTGAATTTCAGTTATTTCACTGCCAGCCATAGCCATGTACGTGTTACAGAAAGCCCACGCCTCCCTCTCGGCTATATATACTATAAAAGAGTCTGAATAAACATCAACAGAACATAAAAGAGAAAATTTTCAAAAGGGCGAGGTATAGCTTGAACCCTCGGCAGAAAGGAAATGATAGGTCGGAAGCTTTTATGGAGGAAAAATCAAATCGTATCTCATATATATATATTTACACATGCCTGTGTATGCATAGCCGTATAATAGAAGAAAATGAGTCTTAAAGGTCGTTCATATCCAGAGGCAAGGCCCACAGTTCTTGAAGATGCTGATAATATCTACATGAAATTGATAGCACAAAAAACAAATTCATTGCGTATTCAGTTGACATAACTTGTCAACTCAAATCTATAAGAATTGATTTTTAGCGGTGGCATCCGATTGAAATCTTTCGACAACTTGTACTAATTTCTGTACTTACTTTCGCAATGAAATTTCAAATTGAATGCTTTTCGCAGTATTCCACTTTGCCACATCTACAAATATGTGGCTCGAATTTTTACCGCTGGTAGTATGCAATTTTGATTAGTATTTAATTAATAGAGAAAAACTCAATTTAAAAAATACATAACTGATTTCTCCTGATAACATTTGTTGATTTTATCTACGTTTTTAATTTATAAAACTTTGTATAATCTATTGATGCATAAGCCCCTATAGCTATAATAAATCAAAATTTATACTCTAATCAAATGAAATAGTAATTATAAAACAACTTTTTTTAGAAAATACTGCTTCTTAATCCGCACTTAAAAATAGAAAATAACTTCTCCCTTCTGTAGAGTTCCATTCATTTATATTTAATGAAATATTGAAATTATAATAAATTTGTCTATAAATCTTAAAATTTTCAAGATATATAAACAAAGCAAGATGTGGGCAGTTGAAATTTTAATACTACAGTGAATACCAATTTCCGAAATTGAAATTTTGAGCTCCTAATGTTTATCAAAGTACCTAATTAAATTTCTTTGCTTTGATTTTGCTTTCTTTGTGTACCGTGAAAGAAGTTTTAAATTTTATACACAAATGTACATATTATAATTTTAAAATTTATTTAAATGTAAAATGAAGAGAAACTCTAGGTTACTCTCGATAAATAGAAAATAATGTCTGCCTTCACTCATTAAGTGTAAGCAGAAATTATTTTCTATTTTTTTAGAGCGGATTTGCTTAAAAGTTTTTTTTTGTGTTTGCCAGTTTTTCCTTTTTAGTTTACTTTATTTTCAAAAAATTAAAAATATATCATTAAGGAATTTTCAGTACAAGAAAATGATACTTGCTGCGAAGAGCTTGCTGCTCGGCTTGGAAAAGTTCAAATTTTTTTGCTGGCTGTGACAGTTCTGCCAACATACTGGAGTAAAAAAAAAATATTATAGGGGAGGGTACACAGCATTTTACATCCAACAAAAAGAATAGGCTTAGCAGCTGACGATTGTGGTTTATTGGAGACTGTAACAATTGGTTGATAATATACGTATATTAACCTATATCAAAATGGCTTCCGATCTTACACGTACAACCTGACAAGTCTGTATTCGATTGTTGCGAAGTTAGATACGATCACTGACATATATAATATGGACTGCTTAACTTTCTATTTAATTTAGGCTCAATTGCTTATGTCAAAAACGTTCTTACGCCGGTGCCAACATTGAAAAGGTCTTTGGCGGGAAGTTGAAAAATTGACGCGTATGTAGTTCGAAAAGCAATTATAATAAAACGGTTCTAATTTCTGCTACACATCTTGTGAATATATTACCTTTGGTAAAACAATTTTTTCAGTAATAACCCTAAATAAATAATTTAAAAACATTATTTCGACGAACCCACCTATTTATTTGTTGTTTACAGTTCTCCTCAGTTGATACTTGGTACTTAGACCGAAAGAGTGAGCAATATAGAAGTAAGCCCACTTTTTGTAGTGCATTTCTGTGAACGTAGTTAGTCGATAATATACATGTCAGTGGATACGACAAATAGCTTCCATATTTGCCCCGGAAGCGTTTTAATTTTTTTTTTTTTTTTTAAGAAAATCGAGTAGATTAAAATTTTAGAAAAAACAAAATTATGGATTAAGGTGTTATGTTTACATAAACAAATTTCAATTATAAAAGAGGTTAACATTAAATAGTTTCCAATTTCTATTTATTTTTCCACTCATTATTTAATGTAAATACATCTGACAACAATATCGATGCACGCAGCAATTCGCGTCCATTTAAGGAAATTCCATCCTTACAAGAAGGGTTTTTAGTAGAATTTACTCAATGTCGATGTTTAAACTTTTGTAGTACAACAGTAAGCTGAATATTTATCTTTCAATTTAAATTACAAATTCAAAACATTTATATAGTCTGCATCATAATTGAAAATATAAGTGCATGCGTAAATCACCAGTTTGCGTCCAGTCTAAGCCAGTTTGCGTCCACCAAGGTGGCAATTCGCGTCCATATTAAAAAACAGTTATATAACCTCCTTTTCTATGGAGGTGTTAAGTAAATCTCGTATTGAAAGATACGACTTTATTAAGTTTTCGGTATTCCTGATTTGAAAAGCCATTAAAAAATTACATGTTGTGATATAATTCACAGAAAATTATGTAATTCAATTTAAACTGTGTTGTTTTACATAACAGCATCTTTTAAGTTTTATTAAATTAAAAGGAAAAACTCAAGAAGGAATTATATAACAAAATGGAATTCAACGTTTCATAAATTAGAAAAATAAAGCAAAATTTTGGATTAAAGCTATTTTTATTTCAACAAACATTTTAGCTAAACTTGAAGCTCATGATATCTCCCCTCCACTTTTATTATGAATTGGTAAATTTTGATCTGGTCTCCTAGATGGTGTTACATCTGAAGCTCACCCTATAAAGCCGTCTTTCCTCTTAATTTTCAATGATCAGCTTTCCCTTACTTTCAATCCCATCCATAATTTTGCCGATGACCGATGACTTCACCTATTCCCTTGACACTCCGGACTTCGAGGGAATATCACATATGTTAAACGAGATTGAATGATTTGATCATTGAATAACGATCTTGGCAATATCCTCCGCTATGCAAAGTGATCGCATCGAATTCCATGCGTCTAAGATCCAAAGCTAACTCATCTCTTTAAAACAAGATCATCACTTAAGCAGTCCCGTTACTTTTGATGAAGCATCAGGTGAAAACATTAACACCTGCTAGTTATAGTGCATGTATTGTGCAAGGAGGAAGTGCGTATAAAATTATCCCGTTTGCCTGAAAAACTCGCATAGCTCCAAATATGTATCCTGCATTCATTTCCTTTATATAATTTTGCAGCTCATCTAACCATTTTCGAATAACCTCTTCAGAAAACGTATCTCTGACTTCGGTAAGGCCTTCGGGAATTCGATGTGCTAGCTTCGGATTGCATTTTAGGAAATGGTCATACCAGTTTCGCCCTGGTCGCCCGTTTTGAAGGAGGAGGTATTCTTGTTATCGCCTTGCTCATTTTTTGGGTTCCGTACCCGTACTAAGGCTCCGGTGTCCGTCTGTCTGTCAGCGGGCTGTATCTCACGACCCGTAATAGATATACAGTTGAAAATTTTAGAGGGTATGTATTTCTATTGCTGCTATAATAACAAATATTAAAAATTAAATTAAATTAAAAAGTGATCTCCATTGGGGCTTTATTTCTCCTTCGTAAGGTTTTATTTCTCTGGCGGGAATCCCATTTCTGACACCAATTTTGTAATATCTTTAATAATCAACGCACAAACAAAACTAATAACTACAGTTTCATTTTCCGTTCACAAATTTATTCACGAGAATACAAAATTTTTTATTGTGCTAATAAAATAATTATTATACTAAGTTGAAAATAAAGAAACTCTTACTACGCGATCCGTATCTAGCGGAATTTAAATAAGCTCTGAATAAATGTTTTGGTTACACAAAGATTTAGATCGAATTTTTTTGAGCGGGCTTCAACCAGGTACCAGTCACAACACGCGCAATCATCATATTTGTTGAATCAGTTGAAAGTTGATTATACGACCGTGGGTGTTGTATTTATATAAAATACAAGCGAATGAGTTTGAGGGTTGGACGAAATTAAATATCTTGCAAGTGAAACAATTTATGTTGGCGAATAGGAAATTCGT
Organism: Dioctria linearis; assembly: GCA_963930735.1. Classification (NCBI taxonomy): domain Eukaryota; kingdom Metazoa; phylum Arthropoda; class Insecta; order Diptera; family Asilidae; genus Dioctria; species Dioctria linearis. The sequence continues at coordinate 244,603,614 of OZ005740.1, read as the reverse complement.
CAGCGGAAAGTTATGGGAACATAACAACATGCAAGAATCAAAAAACCTTTTAATATTACGCGTGGATGTCCAAACCATTTTGCTCTACCATCATTATTTCGAGGTATTACAAACGGAATGACAAACTTAGTATACCCTATAGATTTCATCTAGGGTATAAAAATGGCATAAAAAATGCAATCTCTTACATTTTATACTCATAGTACTACGTTAAAAAATATGTTTTCTTGCATTTTCGCATTATTTACATGCCGATTCCTAATGTACTGAGCTCTGACGACTCAAATTTAACTCAACCATCCCATTACTCACTTTCGGGTAGCAGACATATACCCGAATATGAGATTATCGAAATATCCGTATTTTAAAGCAGACATATACACGAACATAAGAATATAGAAATATCCGTATTTTAAAAGCATTAAGTAAGTCGTTTGTTGACATGTTATAAAAGGAAGTGGTCGAAAATTGGTTCATTTACCCTACATATAGGTCCATAAAAAGTTTGAATAAATTGTATACCTCCTCAATTTATAAAATTTTATAAGAGCGTTTATTAATATAATACAACTGGCTATAAAATTGTTTTATATAAATTTTATATACAGTTCAATCAACCTTTCGTATAAAATGTGTTTATTACTGTCTTAGATAAAATAAATAAATATAAGATCTGCTTTTTTATATCCCTGTTATATTAAGTTTATCTCATTTCGTGAATAAACCTTTATACTGATGGTACACTATTCTACACAAGTGTAGTATACACTATAGTATATTCTATATGTACATATTCTATAGATAGATTAAATGATTTTTTTATTTAATTACTTTTCGTTTATTGAATAAATTTTTATTTTATATAAACCAGTAAAGTATACATATTTCTCATCTTATGCTTTTTCAATTTTGTGTCCCTTTGAAAATGATACGAATAAGGCTGCGGTTACATTGTGAGAGATTTCGGGCGAATTTTTGTCTCGAGACATCGCAAGACGTCGCGAGAATAATTCACAGCCTTAATGGATTATTATCATAGATACACTGCCGAACAATTTTTCGAATTCAAATCAATTTGAATTTCTTAGGAGTAATGGCGTATGAAAACATGGATTGCGAAAAATTAATTTTTCGTGTGTACGTACAAGACCGACATTGCGGAATAAAAATTGAAAGATCGCGCGAATTTGGACATTTTAAGGAGACTCCGGGATGAATTAATTAGAATTAAATACAAAAACTAACTAATAAAAAAAATTATTTAGGTTTAATATTAGATGTGTTAACGTTCTTTGCAAGAATGCTTACTTCTATTGAAAAAAAAATGTTTTGGTTTAAAATGTAGCAGTAATAATTAAATAGCTCCAGCTTCAAGTTGTGAATTCTCTCCATATTACATATGCCTTATTTCCACTATTATAAAAATATTTTTGTTCACCTCTACTATTTGAGCATTCCGCTGTTCTTGTATTTCGAGTAAGTTACTCTCATGTACGTCTCCCATATCGATGATTATATTATGGATCAAACTTGACCAAGGCATCTCCTTTATCTACGTTAAGTTGAATTTCGGGTTTAAGTATTCTATACTTTGCCAAAGGCGCACTCTATAATTTTTCTCGCACGCGAAAGCCTGTGATTGAAATTGTCCTCTTCTTCTGTAATTTTTCCGGATGCATATGGTTTCATTAATCATTATATAATCTTTGAGAGGATACGTTGCATCCTCAAGAAGCACATATGGAAGGCTCATACTGATATTTTCCATGAAATATACATTTGGAACATTGAACGTACGTGCTTCATTCTGTTGGTAAACCGATGATGCAATAAATACACCACCATCACTTTTTTTGCCACATCCTCCTACATTGATGCATATAAATTTGTAATTAGCTTCAGCTATGACTTGAAGAACTATGGAAAAATAATTCTTATAGTTATGGAACATAGATTCGCTTTTCTGAGGACATTTACGAGGTTGTTTAACAAATATAATTTTTAAAAGGATACTATTTATTTCAGTATTATTTTTAAATGCATAAATTATTTTTTACTTGCCTTAAAGTTATGACTAGTTTTTCTGTTTGTGCAATACATTTCCGAATGTTTGACTTTTTAGTTAATCTTGCTCTTATTTTATTTAAAATATAGTATAATATTCTAGATTTCATTCTATTCATAAAATTTGTCTCAGTCTTGTTTTAAATCTTCATAAAGTTTGTTGAATTCGCCCTTTTCACCTCCTGGTGTGCATCCAATACAATGGTTTTGTCAAAAAAAAAAAAATAAATACTTTAAAGTATTCTACTTCACTTAAAGCGTTTTAACTATTTACATCCATTATTGTTTATTGTACATGAAGCAACGAACTAAACTAACTTTTTGTCGCTTCTAATTGTAACCGGCCATCGGGAGATAACAAGGGATGACTTGGTCGCCTGGTGTAGTCTATTTTCGCGCGATGAAAATTCGCCCGATATCTCTCACAATGTAAACGCAGCCTAAGTTCATAGCTACAACGCCGCACCGCACCCAGCACATCGTTCCTTCCACTTCGCGGAATTAATGGCCACAGTAAAGCACTGCACATTGCCTAAAGTGACCTCGAATATTTGACTTCTGAAGTAAGTTAAGATATTGCGAAAGAGCAGTCCATAAGTTTTCGTTACAGAGTATAGAAAGAATTCAACACTCTAGTTGCAGTCCATCTGAAGAGGACGACATTTTGTGTGAAGATAGTAAGTGGAATTCCTTAAAAATCTTTTAAAAAGACAAACCGCATTCATGAAATTAACTTTAAGACAAGTAATTTGGGTGAATTTCATCATTTCTATAAAGATCTCCGAAGAGACCGATAACGATTTTACAAATATATGCGCATAGCATTACAAAAATAAAAATAATAAATTACAGTTATTAGATATTCGAATGCATATTCATATTCTTTTTGTTTTTTTTAAGGCAGGGGGGGCAGGAGAACCAATTCCAAGCATGGAGACCATGGCGGCCCATTGAGTTGTCCTGCTAGAAGCCCATTCAACAAAACCTTCCTGTCCGTTTAATCAAGCACATCAGGTCATGGTGAGGAAGGTACTTCAGCTCATCTACAGATAGAAGCGCAGACCCTGGAGTATCCAACCTACTCCGGGCGAAGGCCGGACAAGCACACAAAAAGTGTTCAGTGGTTACAGGCTCTCCTGCTAGACAGGACAGACACTCAGGCATGTAGACAACTCCCAGCCTTGTTAGATGAGCGTGAAGTGAACCGTGGCTGATGATGACACCAACCACAGTTCTACATTGTCTTCCTCCGAGCCCCACAAAAAAATCGGAGATATTCCTATTGGTCCCATCAAGAAACAGTTTTGTGCACCTACAAGGACTCAGGTTCTCCCATCTCTGCTAACGCTTCCTATAAATCAGCTATGCAGAGAGACCCGATACTCGAGATGGCAAGGCCTGCGCCGGGCTCCGGTTCGAGGAACGGAGAATCAGAGCCAGCCCTCGCTAAGGTCAGCCCTTTCATTCCCTATTATTCCCATGCAACCAGGAACCCACAGAAGGGATACCTTGTTGTAATTATACAACTTTGCTACAAACGACCTGGAAACCCCCCAGTACCTTAAATATTATCCAAGGGTCACTCAGAGCCATCGAGGCTGCCTGACTGTCCGAAAAGATACCAATATCCTTTCCCTTGATCTCCATATCAAGGGCCATCTTCGCTGGCATTGAGATCGGGAAGTCTTCAGCCTGGAAGACAGTGGTTTGTCTTCCAAGTGAGTTCTAGATCTCAGTATCAGGTTCAGGCAAGTAGACATCTCCCCAGCTCCCATATTAAAATAGAGAGCCATCGGTGACATTTTTTAGAGCGGACCGGGAAGGCCCGACAAGGCACTTACTTCATTCCACGGTTGCCTTTGATGAAAGTTTACAGATAAGCGACGCCCAAAAGTCCAGCCCATACGTCAGAGTGCAATGAGAAGAGCCACTCCAGCAGTCCTCTCAACATCACCATGAGCGCAATCTGCACACGGCCCTTTTGGCATTTGTCTGAATGACAAGATACATATCGTGATCATTAAATTCTTCCACGAGAAGTTGCACAACTTTAGTTCGAAGTCTTATCTTTTGCCAAAGAGATAATGATCTAACATGTTAGCAAGCTAAAAATGTGCTGTTGTCGTCTATATCTTTCTCCATCCGCAGCATGAAAGTATTTTCCCTTCGCGTAAGGTACGCTGTAAAAAATATTAGGACTATTCCCTAAATTTAAGACACTATTTTTCATAAAAATAAATGTAATTTTCTCTGATAGAAAGGGAAAACGAGTTTAATTTCCCCAAATCAAGGAAGAGAACATTCAACGAATTAGGTATTATGCTACATGTTTTATGAAAATATATTTCCGTTTATATAATTCACACATTGTTCTTGAAAAGAAGTCATATATTGTTTTTCAATATTTTGTTTAAGCATGCTCAATACACCAATATAACTTCCATACTACTTAGTAGTATGGACCATGAGAAATGAACTGGCTATTCAGCTCATTTTTATTTTTTTTAAAAGGGGTGGTCTTCTATCGCCTTCACCTATGGGAAATTTTCGGAATATTCTCTAAAGTTTAGGGAAAAGTCCCTACATTTTAGGGGAAAAAATACAAAACAACAATTTAAAATTCCCTATATTTTAGGGAAAAACCAAAATTTCCTACATTTAAGGGAGAAAAACCTACCAACATTTTAAGGATAAAAACCTTATCTTAGTGGAGGTGGAGCTTCCCCTAATCTTAACGACAAATGCCTAACTTGTGTGGTACAAATTATTGCCACTCACTTTAGGGAATTATTTTTTACTGTGTATTGCAGTTTTTCTCTTTCCGCATCCAAGAAAGCAGGACCAAGAGGATCCATATTTTACTGTCATATTAAATCTACTTATTTTACTCGCGATAAATGTTTCCAAAGTACACCATAGTAGAAAATTTACTAAGCCATCGTTAAATCTATTAAATTCACTCCTGTCGGGATAAATGTTACCGACGCACCGCACAAAAGAAATAACAGCTCATTTCCTGTGTACAGTGCTTGGCTCAGTGCAATGGTTGGTGCTGTGCGCCACTGTGGCCAATTCTATTTGAGATAAGGGATAAATTTTATCATCGCATACGAAGCTCAGGGCGATACGATGTGCGGTGCTTGGTGCAGTGCGCTGATGTGGCCATGCCCCAAGTGTTTCAATCATAACTAGGTTAGACTGGGTACGGTTGTAACGGCGAGTCGGTTGTAACATCGCGAATGACTCGATAACTGCTCAAGATTATGTAACTCACTCTATTGGTGGGGTGATGCCCTTGCATATACGAACTTTCTTACTAGTCGTCCGCTCCGTATTGCGCTGCGTGTTAGATGTGGCTAGGAGGAATGTTTGTTTTCTTAAGACTGAAAGTAAATATTTGATCTTACTCTATTTTTTTTTCTTCTCTTCCTTCACCTGGTACAGATATATGCATTACTTTCTAACAATAGTTGGACATTAGAGAATAAATATATTAATCTATAATTTTACTATCACTATACATTTTTTTGAAAAAATCTAATAATATCGGCAAACATTAATTAGGTACGGTTGTACCACTTCTTGTATCTTGTAAGAACTGGGCTCATGAGGACTGCACTGTTGCTGGAGATCCGTATTATGTGTGCCATAATTGTTATACTGACTAATCATAGTCATCAAGTATTTTGTTTAGTTTCGAAAATTTTATTTTATTGTTTTCATTTTATTCAATTAAAGTTTAAGCGTGTATTTTTAGTTATCTATGTTACAAAGGTCCTAAATTGTAGTTCTTCAGAGCTGAATTATCTTAAGGTTGATTGCTTATAACTTTCTGCTAATAAACATTATTTTTCTACTAATTTGGAAGTTTTTTTTTAACGTCTTACCTTCGGCTCGACCCCCTGTTACAACTGTCCTGATGATGGGGTCAGTTGTTACATTTTACCTTTTACACCTCTCTTGTGTAGCCTAATCGTAGTTATAAGGAATATAACTATTGCCAATTTTTAGCCAAATAAATACGATTTATTAAACAGTAATTAGTTTTGATCTAGCTGTCATATGAAGGTTACAACCATAGTCAGTCTAGCCTATTTTATATCATTTCGAAAACGTTCGGAATATGGTCTTTCGGATACGCACTATTACCACCGATTATCACAAATTATCATCGATTATTCAAACAGCGAATCGTAGTTTTTTGGAAGCGTCTTGGTACGCTTCGTACTCTATTAGACAGAAAACATTGAAAACCTATTTGCATTCGAGCTAACGTATTAAATGATGAGGCCCTCCCTGTTCACATAGAAATCAAAACATTTTTAATTAGAAAAATAATGTTAATTATATGAAACAATCTAAGTATTTATTTGAAAAAAAAAATATAATATATTATCACCAACCAACTGTACTATAACTGTACTATATTGCCCATATACTAACAGTCCTCAGCCATACAGTCTTATCCAAGAACATCCATGTACTCATATATCTACTTGCCATCGTAGCACGAAACAAAACCACATACTACGTATGTACCGGACAGTGACAAATTTTCAGTTATGCGTAACTCGCTTGAACGGTTTTAATATTACTGAAAGGAAAGTGTTTACACCCAAATCATATCAGGGTCTTAAATATCTAGTTAATGTATTAGTTTTATACCGAACGTAATTGATCCTTACATTTAAATGGATACAGTTTATCCTCTGGTCATTTGCATTATCCTTTTGGATAAGAAATGAGACGTTTTTGGTATTAGAAATGCAGATATCCGTATATCTACTAGATTTTATATGAAAAATCGGATCCGGGGATCTAATAGGATCGAAAGTATAAAAAATATGTATCGTTTATACCAATTTTTTTAACCGTGTGTACTCTATTATCTGCTAAAGAAGCCTTCACTTGTAAGGAATAAAATTACTGACATGGTTATAAAGTACATTAACAGTAGCAGCTATCATTGTTTTTCTGTGTATTGCACAGTTTTCTTAACTACCCAATATTTTAACAGAAAATTAACTTGAAGTAATTATTGTTTCCTTGATTATAAATGTTTCTAAATATAATGAAATATTGAGTGAGGAAAAAATTCTATAAAAATTTGCATAAATAGCGAAAATTTAGATTCCATGGCCGCTTTCAAAATTTATGCTCTGGGGCTTATTTACTTGCAGGCAGAATAAGGTAATATCTGGCCGAAATAATCTTGATCGACCAAATTAGCTTCTGCAATACTTTAAAAAAATGCATAAACAATAAATTTAATTATGAAGAAAGGGTACAGCAGGAACTTTTTTAAAGTAATAAATTCCAATGCAAAAAAGGACCTCAACTAATTTTTTTTCAGAAACTTCAAAGCTTCTTGTAATAAATAGCGCCAATGGCTGCATCCCAATTTTCCATTTATTAAACAAATTTTCCTATATTTAATTTTTAGCTCCAAAGCCCAACCATATCTTAAAATTGTAAAGAAATCTAGAGAGACCGTAAATATATGACAGAAATTCTCACATATATTGTCTTAAGTGCTGAATAATATAATAATGCCGTATTTTAGAGACTAAACCCAAGAAAATACATTTACTTATTATGATTACCGCCATCTGGCTGCCAATCTTTAGATTTGTTCGCTATGCACTTTTGTGCATTCTTACATGAATTAGTGTAGGTACAGTTTAAGTGAAAAAAATAGCAGCGGGCTCTGCGTTTGATTGCTATTGAATTTTTTTTTATTCTTTTTCTGCTTTCTGTTGATATATTGGGTTCTCCGGAAAGTTCGTGCCGATTTTTGATAGGTGGTATAAGGACAGGTCTGAATATATCAGAACGATGGAAAAGCATACATATCGTAACACACGGTACTTCAGGTATATTTAAAAAAAAAATTGTTAATTTTCTTTTTTAGTTTCTCAGTTTTTATGGAAGAAAACAAAGTGCATTTTAGGCATTTAATGATTTCCTGTTTTCGGAAATGGAAAAATGCCACACAAGATATGCGCGGTATGTGGCGAAGGTGTTATAGCTGGGGAACTGCGCAGAAATAGTTTGTTAGGCATAAAGCTGGTGATTTCAACCCCAAAGATCCATGACGCTCAGGTAGACCTAGGTACCTACAGACCTAAGCTACCCACCTACCTAAGCTACCTACCAACAGCAGCTTCCTACCTACCTACCTAAGCTACCTACCTACCTATGCTAACTACCTACCTAAACTACTAATCCACCGATGAAGATCATATTAAAACACTGATCGAGAAGAACTCAAGCTACGTAAATTTGCAGAAATATTTAATATGTCTTAATCCATCATCCAAGAGAATTTTGTGAAGCTTGGCTACATAAACGGTTTTGATGTTTGGATTCTTCCACGATTTAACGAAGAAAAACGTAGTGGATAGAATTTCCATTTCCACGGTTTTTTTACACCATTTTTGAAGCAAGTGGTGACAGGGGATGAAAAATGGATTATTTATAATAATATTGAGTGAAAATGATCTTCGGAATGAACAACATTTAGCCACCCCAAAAGCCTGTCTTCATTCAAAGAAGGTCATGCTCCGTGGTCTGGTGGGATATTAAAGAAATACTGTTTTATGAGCTATTACCAAACAACGGAACGATCAATTCAGAAAAGTATTCTCCCCAATTAGACGAATTAACGACAGTAGTTGAATAAAAACGTCTAGAAATAGTGAATTGGAAAGGCGTCGTGTTCTTCAGGACAATGTGCGACTTCATAGACACGAACTTTCCGGACGACCAAATATTTCCTTTTCTGCTTCAATGGCTTTATTTTTTCTTTATAATCGGTAGCGTTCAATGTATTTGCAAATTTATTACACTTGTGGCATATAGTCAGAATGTGGCTGATGAAAGCATAGATTGAACGCTCTTTAACAGGCTGGGATCTAATAGTATGAAATTGAATATGACATTTGTACACATTTTTCAAGTTTTTGTGAGATGTCAGGCATTTTCGTTCGAGTTACCTTTACTACACTAACATTTTTCGGATTCATATATATGTGTTAGTTTAAAAAATGTTATCTAAAGCACAATATTTGTTAGAGTTCAGGTATTTACCTCTAACATCTGTTGATGCAAATTTAGTAGCCGTCATATTGGTCAGAAGCATTTTAAAAAAAACCTTCATACTGTGGTTCTTCAACAGTACAGTTGCAGACTTTTTTCTGAATACCTTCGCGTTCTTTCGTATTCGTAAAGGGGCTTCTATTTTGACGCAAGAGCTTTTAAATAAATTTCATAAATTTATTTCATAAATTCATTTCATAAATCTCCCTGCTGCAGGGAAGTCTCCGTCTGTCTTCAGCACTCCTCTAATTTCTTCGCCATTAGTACTAATATCATAACCCTCTTTATACCTGCTACTACTACACAGCATTTCATTCCGCCATATAATATTTGAACGAGGTCTCAGGGTCAATATCAGACACATTTGAAACATACAATAGAAATAAAATAAAAACTAAATGGCATTGTATGCACTTCTAATTGCACCTTACCGGATTTTTTCATTTTAATACGTAAATAAACTTCACAATTACACTACAATTAATTATTTCAAAATCCATTTCACACACCATCGGAATAATCAGCAATTAACCAACGATATCTAGCAAATGACCTCGTGGAAAATATCCTCTCTTTCGGCGAAATAGTAAACATACATTTAACGCATTTTATCTGAAACTATCCAATCAAAGCTCCCTACTTGGTTAAAATTAAAGAGTTAAAAGCGGGGTAGTGCCTAGATTACTCTAACGTAGTCGGTTTTGTGGAAGTGCAAGGTAATAAAGTTCGTCAATCATGTTAAGATATTTGAGAAGAACCAAAGACTGTGCCTCTTTAGTGTTACCGGCGTTCTCAAGTCAACCAGCTCTGGGGTTCTTGAGGTTATCCTCAACATACAACCCGTGAGTATACACGTCCAGAAGGGGGCGTCAATTGCCGCACTGAGGCTGCATTTCAATTAGAGCTGGACACCCGTACAAGAGTTCCACATGAATCCATCTTTAAATTCGTGCAGTCCATCGTACCTGACATAGACAGGAAGAGCGTTCACCTCCTCAAGGAAGAGCAACTTTAAAACAAAAAATCCAGATTGGGCAGAATGGGAAACCCATTCCGTGTTTCAATAGGAAGAAAACACCGGAGTAAGTATTTTTTGCGAGGAGCCTCACATGTAAATTACCACATTCTTTGAAAAGCATGTCACGGTTTTCCAGTCGGACGCCGAGGCCATCCTTGAAGCGGGGAAGTAACTCAAACGCTAAGAGCATGGAGATTGTAATCTGCTTGGATAGTCCAACAGCTGTCAGGCCCTTGTTAAAAACCTTTAACAGCCTAACCTCTAAGCCTCTATTGGAATGTAAAACCCCTTTGAACTCCCTTTCTCGGAATAACAGGGTGCTGGTGCTTTGGGTGCCAGATCATAGCAATATTAGCGGGAATGAAAAAGCAGTAGAACTTGCTCGTCTTGGTGCAACCTCGGACGTATCCTCCTCCACAATTTTGATCGCACCAAAACACCTTGTCTCTAATATCTCGGCTTGGACCGACTGCCAATACAGTCGCCTTTGGTTAGATGATCCTTCAGGTAGAACTACAAAGAAGCTCTGGGGAAGAATTAAGCCAACAGAAACAATAAAGCTACTGGGGATAAACAAGCCAGCCCTGAGAACCCTGTTGTCAACTCTTACTGGGTATTCTCGTCTCAGGGGCCATCTACACAGGCTAGAGCTTGTTTCTGATCCTATATATAGAGGATGCGGAGAGGAGTCCCAGTTCCCAGATGGTGACTCACTTTCTTTATCACTGTCAGGCTCTCTTGAGAAAGCTCACATCTGCTGGACGATCTACATAAAGCCGGCAAGGATGGCCGGGAGCTATAACTTAAATTCGTAAGAGTGTCCGGTAGGAACCTATGATCAATTGCTGGTAAGTCTGGAAGGTGAACAATGGGCATGTTATGGCCTAGATTCTACAGCCCCGTAAAGGTTTTCAACCTCAGTTTTCAATCAATGAAGAAAGTCGACGCTGGTATGGTCGACTTGGTCACTTACATTTAAGTGTTGAATCATTTGCTTGTAAGCTCTGCCAGTTTACAATAAAATTGTTAAAAATAATAAATAAAATTATTATCTTTTCCTTCAAGTCCATATTTTTATAGCTATTTTTCCTTTTATTGAATATAAAATCATTTATTTGCAGAAAATCAAATATCGTTTCATTTTGTCATATTTTTTTCATGATCAGTTCTTGTATATTGGCCGCAATGGAGTGCCAGCGTTAAAATTAGGATTAGAGATGGGTCGACAACCATGCCGGCCGATGACGTCGACGCCGGTGTGAGCAATGAAATGAAATCAAATATCGTTTCATTTTGTCATATTTTTTTCATAATCAGTTCTTGTATATTGGCCGCAATGGAGTGCCAGCGTTAAAATTAGGATTAGAGATGGGTCGACAACCATGCCGGCCGATGACGTCGACCCCGGTGTGAGCAATGAAATGCAATTCAGACATGCATTACTGTCTCTAAGTATCTTTGACATAAGACGACGAGCGCGCCCGGCAGCGTCGGCTTTGTTATTCCAAAAAGTAAGTAGCTTGTAGAACGTCAAAAGTTTTAAACTAGTTACCACGGCTTTATAACTTTGCACTTGTCCCAATTTTTTCTGTGGGTAAATAAAAATCTCATTTGAATATTTCTATAGTTAAATATATTTGTTTTTTTTTTAATTATAGGTATCATGCTTTGACCATTTTCCACTGAACAACTCCTCTGTTCTACTTAATTTAAGACCTTATACTTTATGGCATGTTTTTTTCGTCTGTTTATAGGTTCCTTGGACATTCATAGAAGATCGGATATTGCCTGTTCCGTGAACAGAACCGCGAGAACCTGCAAAGACCAGACAAAGAAAATTGATTCTAAAACAAAGAAAATTGATACTTATCTGAGCATTGGATTTTACTTCTTCATTCAACTTCTTTCACATGGAGTCGCTTTAGTTTCTGTACAGTAGTTGTATATTGCTAAAAGATATGATTAAATTTGTTAATCACTTCAATTTTAATCAACTACCAAAAGATTAGAGATACTTTAATCAACATAGCACATACTTATAACTTATAACACGGAATCATAACATGACGATTGCGCTGAAATATAAACAATAAGCACTGACCGAACATGAATAATGTATGATAGAGAGAACATGTTAGAAAGGGTAAACAATACCCCCGGTTCTACATAAGAGACTTTTAAGAGATCTCTTATCCTGTTAAATTTAGCAAGTAAGAGATTTTAGCAGAATTAGTATTCTACATAAATTTTTTTGGAGAAACTTTAATGTTAAGAGTTTGAGAGGCTTTGGAAAATCTGATTCTTTTTCTGTATGCTAACGGGCTTTGACAGCCCAGTTAATGACTTTAATACTTATATGATTTGGTAATAACCAATGAAATCTATCTTTTCAAAAATGATTGGGTTTATCATAGCAAATTATCAAAAAAGCCGTTTGAGCTAACATTTTAAAGCGAGGATTATTATTCAGATTTTGTATTCTATTCGCGTCGGTTGGAATCTAAAAATTTTGTAGAAATGTGGAATAAAGTTGCTTTGTGTTCAAGTCGTCTTGTGCTTTTTGTTCGAATTGTTGAACATTGAACTCACTTAATATTCTTTCAAACATTGTAAACAATAGCATTTTTTTAATAAATTACTTATTAAATTATCTTTATTTTTCAGTCCACTGCGTGGCGTATACAGGTTCGATTCGCTTCGAATGAATCCGCTTCTTTAAAAAAAATTTTACATTCTTTTAATAAATAAAAAAATTGTTTTTTCTATTTTTCTCAAACTTTTCATTTCTTTCTTCTTTTTTTCATTTTTTCATTTGTTTTTCAAATCACCCAATTTCGCTATTTGGGACCTGTTGATGTGTCAAACCAAGACTTGAAACTAGTCACCAAAAATTAATGAGTTGTGTGATGAAATAACAAATTAGAACATTTTTTAGCTTTTGCTATATACCGGAGAATCCCAAAAAATTCTTTCTTGAACAAAATTAAATTTAATAAAAATGTTTATAGTACCACAGTCAAAGCAGGGTTAATTTTAGACAAAAAACAGCAATTTATTGTAAAGAATAGCCATCCTTCTGCGCCGCTTCCGTATGGTTTACCCAAACTTCACAAAAATGGTACACCAGTTCGCCCTGTTTCTTCTGCTTATAATGCACCTGCACAAAACCTCAGTAAACTTTTAAATAAAATATTACCAACATTGATTAACTTTGAACCTAAATTTTCAATCAAAATTTCGCTAGAATTGGTTACAAAAACTAAGGATTTATATATCCCTAATAACGCTAAATTAATTTCATTTGATGTTAGTAATTTGATTAACTTTGAAACTAAATTTTCAATCAAAAATTCCCTAGAATTGGTTACAAAAACTAAGGATTTATATATCCCTAATAACGCTAAATTAATTTCATTTGATGTTAGTAATTTGTTTCCGTCGATTCCTTTAATTAAATTAAAAGATGTTTTATACAATAAAATTGTAACCGAAATCATAGACAAAAATAAAATATTGCAGTTGATCAGTTTAATAGACCTGTGCATTGACCAAAATTATTTCCAATTTAGCGGGAAATTTTACATTCAGAGTGATGGTTTGGCTATGGGTTCCGCTCTTTCACCTTTTCTTTCTGAATTCATTATGTGTAATCTAGAAAATGAGCCTTTTAATTCTGGTATTCCTATTATAAAAAATATTTTATTTCGGACAAGATATGTAGACGATATTCTATGCATCTGGACGGGAACCGAACGACAACTTGAAAATTTTGTGAGTAAAACTCAAAATAAATTAGACAAAAATATTTTATTTACTGTAGAAGTAGGCAATAATAAAATCAATTTCTTAGATATGACGCTTAAAATAGAAAATAACAAATTATGTTACAATATTTTAGAAAACCAACATTTTCTGATACTGTAATTCCAAGTAAATCTTGTCATTCTTGGAATACAAAAATGGCATCTTTTCACTGTATGATTGACAGACTATTAAAAGTTCCTCTTAGTGTAGCTGATTTTAATAAAGAATTGTCCACCGTCTTGACTATTGCAATAAATAACGGATATAAAGAGAGTACAATTATCTGTATACTAAAGAAAAAAATCTTTCAATCAAGTTGTCGATTCTATTTACCCTTCAGTGTGGGGTAATAGTCTAGATGCCATATACAAGAAAATTCCACATATAGAAGGTTATCTAATAAATTCAAAGCTACTTTAAAAAACGCTAATTAATACCAGCCTTTTCCAATAGATATACTCTAAAAAATTTGCTATCTAATAACAAGATAAAACCAAAAATTGATACAGTGGAAAAAAGTGGAGTCCATAAGCTTAACTGCAACGATTGCCAAGCTGTTTATATAGGGAAGACAAGAAGATCTCTTAAGACAAGATTTTTTGAACACATAAAGTCTAGTAAATCCAATAACCCGAACTCTGGCTTTGCAAAACATCTACGCGATAATAAACATTCAGCTAATTTAAACGACATGGAACTGGTGCATTGCTTAAAAGGTGGAAAAATATTAGACAAGTACAAAATCTATGAAATCAGAAAGCAACAGAAGAATGGTACTTTTCTAGTTAACGACCAAATTGATTTTAATAACAGAAGCCCTCTGCTAGACCCTGTTATAGTTAAAATTAGCTCTCAGAGAATCTAGCATGCTCAATCACAATATTGTTAATTGTAGTCGTTTAGCCTTGATAAAATGTTCTGACCGAACGAAAAGCGTCGGCTTTAATTTTTTGTTTTTTGGTTTTTTAGTAAAATGACAAATATATTTTAAGTGGAACATAAATTGCCAAGTGTTTTGCTTTGCAAAACATCTACGCGATAATAAACATTCAGCTAATTTAAACGACATGGAACTGGTGCATTGCTTAAAAGGTGGAAAAATATTAGACAAGTACAAAATCTATGAAATCAGAAAGCAACAGAAGAATGGTACTTTTCTAGTTAACGACCAAATTGATTTCAATAACAGAAGCCCTCTGCTAGACCCTGTTATAGTTAAAATTAGCTCTCAGAGAATCTAGCATGCTCAATCACAATATTGTTAATTGTAGTCGTTTAGCCTTGATAAAATGTTCTGACCGAACGAAACGCGTCGGCTTTAATTTTTTGTTTTTTGGTTTTTTAGTAAAATGACAAATATATTTTAAGTGGAACATAAATTGCCAAGTGTTTTGCTTTGCAAAACATCTACGCGATAATAAACATTCAGCTAATTTAAACGACATGGAACTGGTGCATTGCTTAAAAGGTGGAAAAATATTAGACAAGTACAAAATCTATGAAATCAGAAAGCAACAGAAGAATGGTACTTTTCTAGTTAACGACCAAATTGATTTTAATAACAGAAGCCCTCTGCTAGACCCTGTTATAGTTAAAATTAGCTCTCAGAGAATCTAGCATGCTCAATCACAATATTGTTAATTGTAGTCGTTTAGCCTTGATAAAATGTTCTGAGCGAACGAAACGCGTCGGCTTTAATTTTTTGTTTTTTGGTTTTTTAGTAAAATGACAAATATATTTTAAGTTGAACATAAATTGCCAAGTGTTTTTTTAAATTATCTAAATTTTGCTTAAAATTTACATCTATTTATTTTTTTTTTTGTTATTTTTTTGAATTTTATAGTTAACCACTTTTTCAAAAGTGGACACTTGGCGCATTGTAATACTAAATAGAAAAATCCCCAGGAGCTATTATTTTGAAAGTAATTCGAGTTCAAATAGAAGCCTATGATAGTGTTAAACGATCTTTGAATTACTTTAAAGGCGAATTACATGGAACTTTGCCATAAATTTTTTTTTGTCAGGTACCTCTAAAAACTACCTCAACTTGTATCCTTTCTAATGGTATCAACCATCCTGTGTTTAATTTCTACCTTTTCCCTAAAACTAGCCTCTTTTCATTTGAGGTCGAACTCAGTAAAATTTCACTTCTCATGCATGTGCAATTATTGCTGTATTAATTTGAAGGATATGAAGAATAAGTCCGAACATTTCGCTGAGAAATTATACGCTAGGTTCCAGGTATCATGATTAGTCACTTTGGATAATCGCAAATTTTTATTGGCTCTTTAGATTTCGTTCTGCGTCTTTTTCGTGTTGCTTAAGACTTAAGGCACTTTCACATCAAAAATAAGAACAGAAAAATGTAAACCGCAAAACTCAATTTATTCCACTTTAAAACAAGAGTTTGGTTCCAATGATTAATAAAATCCAGAGAAATAGGATAAACTAAGAATTTTACTGAGAAAATAGTTACATTTATTTCAGATTTTGAAGAAAAACACAACTTTTATGTTTTATCGGCCGAAAAACTTTTTCGGCGGAAAAATTCGTCCGATAAATCATAAAAGTTGTGTTTTCTTAAAAATTCTAAGATAAATATACTATTTTATTAGTCAAATTATTAGTTTATCCTATTTCCCATGATATTATTAATCATTGGAGCAAAAATCTTGTTTTAAAATGGAATAAATTGAGTTTTTCGGTTTACATTTTTTCGATTCTTGTGTTTCATGTGAAAGTGCCTTTAGGACAGATTTATATTGGGAAAATTAGGAAGTGTTTCATATGGATCGCTATACTTTTCGCGAATACGCTGATATGCATTTGGTTTACGGTTTTTGTAACTGTAATTCTAGAGCAGCAGTTCGAGAGTACGAAAGTAGATTTCCGAACAGAAGATGTCCAGATCGTAGGATGTCTGACCGAATTCACAGGAACCTAAGCGAAAGTGGAACCTATATTTTACCGGTAGGTGATCCCAGAGAGATACCAACAGATGAAGGGTCACAACAACAAATTCTAGAACTATTAGCGAACACTCCTGGTTTAAGCATTAGAGAAATGTCTAGAAATACAGGAATTTCAAACACACAGGTAAAATGAAGAATAATGATTAAAATTCGCCTTTTAAACTTTAAATTTTCTTGAAGGTTTGGAGAGTGCTTCGTTGGAACAATCTGCACGCATTTTATTACCAACGCGTACAAGGATTGCAAGAAGGTGATTATGAACGAAGGATGACATTTTGTTGATGGATTTTGGAAAATCAATCCCGCTTGAATCATGTGCTTTGGACGGATGAAGCTTGTAGCTCGCGGGATGGAGTAATTAACTATCATAATTTACATTACTGGGCAGTAGAAAATCCGCATGTAACCAGAGCGGCGAGCCACCAACAGCGATTTAGTAACAATCTATGGGCAGGCATATTAAACGGGATGCTAATTGGACCTGTAGTCTTTCCCTTAAGATTAAATGCCGCGTCGTACCTAGACCATCTATCCAACCATCTGTTTGAATTATTGGATATATCACCACAGAGGAGAAGAGAAATTATTTTCCAACATGACGGCGCTCCAGCGCACTATGGGCGGACAATAGTAAATTTGCTAGAAGAAAATTTCTGTTGACGTTGGATCGGTAGAAATGGACCAGTATTATGGCCTCCACGTTCGCCTGATCTTATACCGTTGGATTTCTACCTCTGGGGATACATGAAATCAATTGTCTATGAAGAAGAAATAATGTCCATAGAACATCTTTCCTCACGAATTAATTTAGCAATTAATAAAATTAAGAGTGAATTAAATCCACGAATGATTAAGAGATCAGTGATTAGAAGATCTAGATTATTTTTAAGAGTTGGAGGTAAAAACCTTTGAACAATTTATGTAAATAAAATTAACAAACTTCATAATTTAATATAAATAAATATATAAACAAATTCAATGCATAATATTTTCTTGTGACAGCCATTTTTTACATAATGCTACTAACTTGCCTTATTAGTGAGATTCAGACAATTTGGATTTTTGAAGAAAACACTTGTTTATCTACTCCACTGAACGTTTAATTATGTAAAAACAAAAATTAAAACTAATTACATAAAGAGGCCGACGCGTTTCGTCTGACTAGGACATTATCAAAGGCCGAACTGATCTTACTGGTTTACATGCATATGAATATGTTCTGAAGTACCTAACTAAATTACAGAGAGTAAAAGCATAGAGAGAAAAATTCACAAAATTCTGACCCGACTTTGGACAAATTTGAAATCTTGGAAATTAGAAAAGCGAAAGACGATGGTTGTTTTTTGGTCAATGATCAAATAGACTTTACGGATAGAAGCCCCCTCCTTAATCCCCAATTTATATGTAGCCTCTCAGTTTAATTGTGAATTTTTCTCTCTATGCTTTTACTCTCTGTAATTTAGTTAGGTACTTCAGAACATATTCATATGCATGTAAACCAGTAAGATCAGTTCGGCCTTTGATAATGTCCTAGTCAGACGAAACGCGTCGGCCTCTTTATGTAATTAGTTTTAATTTTTGTTTTTACATAATTAAACGTTCAGTGGAGTAGATAAACTAGTGTTTTCTTCAAAAATCCAATATGTCTATCATAAAATACTTCCACCAAGTGCCAACAGTGAATACAATTAATCACATTAAAAGTCAGACAATTTCTTTTATCAACAACTTCCCAATCAGACGCAAAACAT
This sequence comes from Dioctria linearis, assembly GCA_963930735.1. Classification (NCBI taxonomy): domain Eukaryota; kingdom Metazoa; phylum Arthropoda; class Insecta; order Diptera; family Asilidae; genus Dioctria; species Dioctria linearis. Next base: position 244,584,907 of record OZ005740.1, on the reverse strand, counting down.
TACATTTCTTAGAAAATGAACCAAAATGAGAATATGTGTCCAGGACCTGACGTGTAATCCCTTAGGAAAACATACGCAGTAAATCCCTCAAAAAAATACAGCAATAATTGCACAATGTATGAGAAGTGAAATTTTGCTTAGTTCGACCTCAAATGAAAAGAGACTAATTTTAGGGAAAAGGTAGAAATTAAATACAGGATGGTTGATACCATTAGCAAGGATACAAGTTGATGTAGTTTTTAGAGGTACCTGACAAAAAAATTTATGGCAAAATTCCATGTAATTCGCCTTTGAAGTAATTCAAAGTTCGTTTAACACTATCATATGCTTCAATTTGAACTTGAATTACTTTTAAAATAATAGCTTCTGTGAATTTTTCTATTTATTATTAGAATGCGCCAAGTGTCCACTTTTGAAAAAGTGATTAGTTATAAAATTCAAATAAATAACAAAAAAATAAAAAAATAAATGATCAAAAAATCCGGGTTTTGCGAAAAGTAAGAAAAATGCGAAAATCTTGAAAGCAAAGCGTTAAATGGAAAAATGTGTAATAACGTTTTCGATCCCAAATAAGCTCTACTTTCATCTGTTTTAGTTTGTCCCATAGTTCCCGGAACACCCTGTATACATATTTGCATATACTTACATATACAGCGACTCCGTATCAAACCGAACGCCATTCACACCGACTCCTTCTGACGTTAATAAATTATATAGGAATGACAAAGAACATAAAAGTATTCATTCTATCCTTTTTTGTTTTGTCGCTAGACCCCTTCATCCATTTCTAAGAGGAGTCAAAGCGAGTTTGAATATATTTGCTTAGAAAGCGTATTAAGAAAAAAAACCAATATCTTAGCACAAATTCTAATGAACACCAATTCTACTGATTGAAATCTCATATTAAAGTTCTCTGAATTTTAAAAAATATAGAACTATGATACCAAATTGAACTAAATTTTTGTTAATAATAATACGTTCTGAAATCTATCGACTTTTTGCTCATTAAAGATCTCTAGTAGATTTTTCTTTAGAACTTCATCTTGAAGCTCTAGAGCTTAGCAAAAAATTGCAGATGTATTAGCCCTAGATTTGTAGTTATATAATTTTTAAAGTATTGGTAGGTTGAGATTTCGCTACTAAGGATGAGTGCCAAACGAGGGTAAATGCTGGCTAAATTCCAGTTTGTATTGGAAATTTAGCCAGCTAATTCCAGGGCCAAACTAAAGTGGAATATAGCCAATTGCTCAGCTGTCACTTTCATTGCTATTGGAATTGTATGGCATTTATTAATTTTTATCTTACATAAATTGGACAAGATGGATTTTGAATGAGGCAATAAATAAAGAGTCTATGGCGGTAATATTATTTTCCCGAATTTTATTTATAAATCCAAAAAAAAAGGAAGAGCACTAGGGCTGAGAGAAGGATGAGTGTGTTGTTATCCAGAGCAAGTGGAACAACGTGTATTTTTTATTTAAACTTGTTTTTAATTTTATTTTCAGCCTCCACGATATTGTTTAAAAGGATATGAATGTGCTGTATACGAAGCAGTTTTATCTAAAAATGATTATATTCTCAAAAAGCATTTGAGAGTAACATTCAATGCTATAACCCAAATAGCAGCACTCATTCAAGTAAAACACCATGGCTAGCTTGTGGCACGAGTTACAGAGTAACAGCCGAATCATTTAATATTTCACGGTACACTGTACGAAACATTGTACATAAGATGTTGGATGAATTTATAAAATTCGTGCCTAATTCAATCAAGTATCCGTCAAGAGAAATATACAGTCAGATCGAATAAGGCTTTAATCTGCGTGGAAAAACAAATATATTTGCAAATGCGGTTGGAGCTATTGATGGGTGTCATATGAAAATAACAGTACCAACTAGATTGCGAGACCAGTACATTAATAGAAAATTATGTACTACAATCCAACTGCAGGCAGTTTGTGGTAGCGACGGTAAATTGTACAGTTTGACCGGCTGGCCAGGATCTGTACATGATAAAAGAGTGCTTCGGAACACCCTTTTATATAAAGAATATAATTTTGCTCCTGAGCGCCATTACTTTTTGGGTGACAGTGGTTACTTTTGTACCGATAAAAAAATATTGTTCTCTCTAATAAATACTGAAAAAAAAATTTAACATTATTCATAGGAGAGCACGCAGCGTAATTGAATCTACATTTGGAAAACTTAAACTATGGTGGCGGTCAATTTTTAAGCACACATTGGAATTGAAATTAACAAACAGCATTAAGATTGTTGCGGCTGCATGTGTAATACATAACATTTGCTTAAACGACGGATTAAAATTTGAAAATAATGAACCAGAATCCGATGATGAAGAAGGTTCAACAACTCCAACTGCATAGTGGAATTTAAATGTAACGAACATTATTTTTGCCCATTATAAAAGTTCATATAAGAAAATAATAAAAAATGTTTAAAATTATATTGTATTTTCTGAAAGAACACTGATTTATTATTATTCCGATTCTGATTAAGAAGAATCATGTACAATATTAAATTGTTGCCTCATATATTTTTCGAAAAGAGTTGATGCTCTTCTAATTTTTTTATTTGAACGCAACTCATCCTTTTTCAATTCACTCAAATTCCGTCTCCTACGATTATTTGAGCCACAGGATCTTGATGTTCTTGCTGACGTTGACGTTGATCTCGATGGTGAGGTGTTATTTTTTCTTGTGGATATGTGAAGCTTTTCATAATTATTTGGCTCTATTACTCCTTGTTGGTGCGATGAAGTTAAGAGCGCGTCGATGTAACTTGTGGAGGTGACAAAAGATGTGAAGATGACAAAACAGGCATTGTCGCTGTCTGTTCAACTCGAGATAATTCAATATCAATATCATCCAATTCCTCGAAAGTTTCTGTCGAAATTTGTCCAAGGACAACTCCTCAATATTTATTGTATATGGCGGAATAATATTATGCCCCTTCTTTAGGAACTAGTCTAAAACATTAAAAAACGGCCAAGTTGTGGATAAATCGCATCCATCTTCCGTAATTATGCCGGTGGGAGATTCTCTAATTTGCTGAAACAAATGCAATTCATAATATTTTTTTAAAATAATTTACAAGTAGAAAGCATTTACTTTATATTTACTGACTAAGTTGTTCCATTTATTTTTTAATTTTTCATGTGACTTAGTAATCCCGGCCTCTGATGTAACATGACTAGACTACAAATTATACAATAATTAAATTTCAATAAAACAATTTTAGCAAAATCTTCCAAACCTGTTTTACATCGACTACTTTTTTTTGTGAATTCCTCATCGAACGATGACCCTGAAATAATTAAAACGACAATATTTCAATACGGGAATAATTACAAAAAAATTATTCCTGGTTACTTATATCGGTGATAACCACTTGCTCTTAGATTTCGTTCATACATTGTGCAAATATATACCCAAAAGAAATACTTTAAAAAAACTTTTAAATTAAAAAACTAATGTGCCATTTAAAAAGACGAAGAATTAGTCATTTAGAAAGGAGAAGAATTGGCAAGCTCGAAAATTTACTAAATGAAAAAGTAATAGATTTAACCAGCATTTAGCTCGCTGGGCACACATCCTAAATGAGTATACAAAAGTCAACCCGCAAAATGTTATTCAATCTAATATTAATCATATTTTTCGAGTAGTTCTCTGCATAAACGAAATATCGTACCATATGCTTGGGATGTCCTTTTATCTAATACATATCTCTTAGTTATCGTAATGACTCACTTTGTTTTTCCCCCATTTTCTTTTTAATTTTTTTTACTCTGTAAACATACTTTTCTATAAGAATAATGCATGAATATCCATAAAGCCTGAACCACTTACCTCCTGATATGAGAATATTGTTACCTTTATTTACTGTTCATATATATACTATATTCATTTGTAATCAATATGAGTTTTTCAGCATTAACAAAATTCAAAACCTACCTTCAGAGTATATTATGGTCAAAGACAGACTGAATAGAAAGGCTCTCCCTCATGTAAATAAGTTTGGAGAAATAAACATGATGATTGTAATCATAATTTTTCGCACAATTAAGCCCCGGCATTTAGATTTGTCAACATTTTTTTTCTCCTTTGAGTTTTGAATTAAGTATTTAATTTTATTATTTTATTTTATTTTATTTTATTATTATAAGTTGAAAATAAAGAAACTCTTACTACGCGATCCGTATCTAGCGGAATTTAAATAAGCTCTGAATAAATGTTTTGGTTACACAAAAGATTTAGATCGAATGTTTTTGAGCGGGCTTCAACCAGGTACCAGTCACAACACGCGCAATCATCATATTTGTTGAATCAGTTGAAAGTTGATTATACGACCGTGGGTGTTGTATTTATATAAAATACAAGCGAATGAGTTTGAGGGTTGGACGAAATTAAATATCTTGCAAGTGAAACAATTTATGTTGGCGAATAGGAAATTCGTCAGCGGAAAGTTATGGGAACATAACAACATGCAAGAATAAAAAAACCTTTTAATATTACGCGTGGATGTCCAAACCATTTTGCTCTACCATCATTATTTCGAGGTATTACAAACGGAATGACAAACTTAGTATACCCTATAGATTTCATCTAGGGTATAAAAATGACATAAAAAATGCAATCTCTTACATTTTAAACTCATAGTACTACGTTAAAAAATATGTTTTCTTGCATTTTCGCATTATTTACATGCCGATTCCTAATGAACTGAGCTCTGACGACTCAAATTTAACTCAACCATCCCATTACTCACTTTCGGGTAGCAGACATATACCCGAATATGAGATTATCGAAATATCCGTATTTTAAAGCAGACATATACACGAACATAAGAATATAGAAATATCCGTATTTTAAAAGCATTAAGTAAGTCGTTTGTTGACATGTTATAAAAGGAAGTGGTCGAAAATTGGTTCATTTACCCTACATATAGGTCCATAAAAAGTTTGAATAAATTGTATAACTCCTCAATTTATAAAATTTTATAAGAGCGTTTATTAATATAATACAACTGGCTATAAAATTGTTTTATATAAATTTTATATACAGTTCAATCAACCTTTCGTATAAAATGTGTTTATTACTGTCTTAGATAAAATAAATAAATATAAGATCTGCTTTTTTATATCCCTGTTATATTAAGTTTATCTCATTTCGTGAATAAACCTTTATACTGATGGTATACTATTCTACGCAAGTGTAGTATACACTATAGTATATTCTATAGATAGATTAAATGATTTTTTTATTTAATTACTTTTCGTTTATTGAATACATTTTTATTTTATATAAACCAGTAAAGTATACATATTTCTCATCTTATGCTTTTTCAATTTTGTATCCCTTTGAAAATGATACGAATAAGGCTGCGGTTACATTGTGAGAGATTTCGGGCGAATTCTTGTCTCGAGACATCGCAAGACGTCGCGAGAATAATTCACAGCCTTAATGGATTATTATCATAGATACACTGCCGAAGAATTTTTCGAATTCAAATCAATTAGAATTTCTTAGGAGTAATCGCGTATGAAAACATGGATTGCGAAAAATTAATTTCGTGTGTACGTACAAGACCGACATTGCGGAATAAAAATTGAAAGATCGCGCGAATTTGGACATTTTAAGGAGACTCCGGGATGAATTAATTAGAATTAAATACAAAAACTAACTAATAAAAAAAATTATTTAGGTTTAATATTAGATGTGTTAACATTCTTTGCAAGAATGCTTACTTCTATTGAAAAAAATGTTTTGGTTTAAAATGTAGCAGTAATAATTAAATAGCTCCAGCTTCAAGTTGTGAATTCTCTCCTTATTACATATGCCTTATTTCCACTATTATAAAAATATTTTTGTTCACCTCTACTATTTGAGCATTCCGCTGTTCTTGTATTTCGAGTAAGTTACTCTCATGTACGTCTCCCATATCGATGATTATATTATGGACCAAGGCATCTCCTTTATCTACGTTAAGTTGAATTTTGGGTTTAAGTATTCTATACTTTGCCAAAGGCGCACTCTATAATTTTTCTCGCACGCGAAAGCCTGTGATTGAAATTGTCCTCTTCTTCTGTAATTTTTCCGGATGCATATGGTTTCATTAATCATTATATAATCTTTGAGAGGATACGTCGCATCCTCAAGAAGCACATATGGAAGGCTCATACTGATATTTTCCATGAAATATACATTTGGAACATTGAACGTACCTGCTTCAATCTGTTGGTAAACCGATGATGCAATAAATACGCCACCATCACTTTTTTTTGCCACATCCTCCTACATTGATGCATATAAATTTGTAATTAGCTTCAGCTATGACTTGAAGAACTATGGAAAAATAATTCTTATAGTTATGGAACATAGATTCGCTGTTCTGAGGACATTTACGAGGTTGTTTAAAAAATATAATTTTTAAAAGGATACTAATTATTTCAGTATTATTTTTAATTGCATAAATTATTTTTTACTTGCCTTAGAGTTATGACTAGTTTTTCTGTTTGTGCAATACATTTCCGAATGGTTGACTTTTTAGTTAATTTTGCTCTTATTTTATTTAGAATATAGTAGACTATTCTAGATTTCATTCTAAAATATTCATAAAATTTGTCTGAGTCTTGTTTTAAATCTTCATAAAGTTTGTTGAATTCGCCCTTTTCACCTCCTGGTGTGCATCCAATACAATGGTTTTGTCAAAAAAAAAAAAATACTTTAAAGTATTCTTCTTCAATTAAAGCGTTTTAACTATTTACATCCATTATTGTTTATTGTACATGAAGCAACGAACTAAACTAACTTTTTGTCGCTTCTAATTGTAACCGGCCATCGGGAGATAACAAGCGATGACTTGGTCGCCTGGTTTACATCCATTATTGTTTATTGTACATGAAGCAACGAACTAAACTAACTTTTTGTCGCTTCTAATTGTAACCGGCCATCGGGAGATAACAAGCGATGACTTGGTCGCCTGGTGTCGTCTATTTTCGCGCGATGAAAATTCGCCCAAAATCCCTCACAATGTAAACGCAGCCTAAGTTCATAGCTACAACGCCGCACCGCACCTAGCACATCATTCTTTGCACATCGCGGAATTAATGGCCACAGTAAAGCACTGCACATTGCCTAAAGTGACCTCGAATATTTGACTTCTGAAGTAAGTTAAGATATTGCGAAAGCGCAGTCCATAAGTTTTCGTTACAGAGTGTAGAAAGAATTCAACACTCTAGTTGCAGTCCATCTGAAGAGGACGACATTTTGTGTGAAGATAGTAAGTGGAATTCCTTAAAAATCTTTTAAAAAAGACAAACCGCATTCATGAAATTAACTTTAAGACAAGTAATTTGGGTGAATTTCATCATTTCTATGAAGATCTCCGAAGGGACCGATAACGATTTTACAAATATATGCGCATGGACGTATCTACATTTGATTAAATTTTAGACAACATTCAGGGACAAATTGTGAAAAATTTGAAGAATATCCACAGTCAACTAATAAAAATAATAGAAAGACTAATGATCACGTCACGCTAATAATTTTGTTGCTTGATTATTGTATAGTATAGATTTACAAAAAAAAAAAAAAATTACAGTTATTAGATATTCGAATGCATATTCATTTTCTTTTTGTTTTTTGTAAGGCAGGGGGGCAGGAGAACCAATTCCAAGCATGGAGACCATGGCGGCCCATTGAGTTGTCCTGCTAGAAGCCCATTCAACAAAACCTTCCTGTCCACCTAATCAAGCACATCAGGTCATGGTGAGGAAGGTTTTTCAGCTCATCTACAGATAGAAGCGCAGACCCTGGAGTATCCAACCTACTCCGGGCGAAGGCCGGACAACCACACAAAAAGTGTTCAGTGGTTACAGGCTCTCCTTCTAGACAGGACAGACACTCAGGCCTGTAGACAACTCCCATCCTTGTTAGATGAGCGTGAAGTGAACCGTGGCTGGTGATGACACCAACCACAGTTCTACATTGTCTTCCTCCGAGCCCCACAAAAAAATCGGAGATATTCCTATTGCTCCCATCAAGAAACAGTTTTGTGCACCTACAAGGACTCAGGTTCTCCCATCTCTGCTGACGCTTCCGATAAATCAGCTTTGCAGAGAGACCCGATACTCGAGATGGCAAGGCCTGCGCCGGGTTCCGGTACGAGGAACGGAGAATCAGAGCCAGCCCTCGCTAAGGTCAGCCCTTTCATTCCCTATTATTCCCATGCAACCAGGAACCCACAGAAGGGATACCTTGTTGTAATTATACAACTTTGCTACAAACGACCTGGAACCCCCCAGTACCTTAAATATTATACAAGGGTCACTCAGAGCCATCGAGGCTGCCTGACTATCCGAAAGGATACCAATATCCTTTCCCTTGATCTCCATATCAAGGGCCATCTTCGCTGGCATTGAGATCGGGAAGTCTTCAGCCTGGAAGACAGTGGTTTGTCTTCCAAGTGAGTTCTAGATCCCAGTATCAGGTTCAGGCAAGTAGACATCTCCCCAGCTCCCATATTAAAATAGAGAGCCATCGGTGACATTTTTTAGAGCAGACCGGGGAAGGCCGACAAGGCACTTCCTTCAGTCCACGGTTGCCTTTGATGAAAGTTTACAGATAAGCGACGCCCAAAAGTCCAGCCCATACGTCAGAGTGCAATGAGAAGAGCCACTCCAGCAGTCCTCTCAACATCCCCATGAGCGCAATCTGCAGACGGCCTTTTGGTATTTGTCTGAATGACAAGATACAGGGGTGGTTACCCTCACTAGGCTCCATATCGTGATCATGAAATTCTTCCACGAGAAGTTGCACAACTTTAGTTCGAAGTCTTATCTTTTGCCAAAGAGATAATGATCTAACATGTTAGCAAGCTAAAAATTTGCTGTTGTCGTCTATATGTTTCTACATCCGCATCATGAAAGTATTTTCCCTTCGCGTAAGGTACGCTGTAAATAGGACTATTCCCTAAATTTAAGACACTATTTTTCATAAAAATAAATGTAATTTTCTCTGATAGAAAGGGAAAATGAGTTTAATTTCCCCAAATCAAGGAAGAGAACATTCAACGAATTAGGTATTATGCTACATGTTTTATGAAAATATATTTCCGTTTATATAATTCACACATTGTTCTTGAAAAGGAGTCATATATTGTTTTTCAATATTTTGTTTAAGCATGCTCAATACACCAATATAACTTCCATACTACTTAGTAGTATGGACCATAAGAAATGAGCTAGCTATTCAGCTCATTTTTATTTTTTTTTAAAAGGGGTGGTCTTCTATCGCCTTCATCTATGGTAGAGAGTGGACTGGTGCTATCACCTATTTCCTACATTTTAGGGAATATTCTCTAAAGTTTAGGGAAAAGTCCCTACATTTTAGGAAAAAAAAAGACAAAACAACAATTTAAAATTCCCTATATTTTAGGGAAAAACCAAAATTCCCTACATTTGAGGGAGAAAAACCTACCAACATTTTAGGGATAAAAACCTTATCTTAGTGGAGGTGGAGCTTCCCCTAATCTTAACGACAAATGCCTAACTTGTGTGGTACAAATTATTGCCACTCACTTTAGGGAATTATTTTTTACTGTGTATTGCAGTTTTTCTCTTTCCGCATCCAAGAAAGCAGGACCAAGAGGATCCATATTTTACTGTCATATTAAATCTACTTATTTTACTCGCGATAAATGTTTCCAAAGTACACCATAGTAGAAATTTTACTAAGCCATCGTTAAATCTATTAAATTCACTCCTGTCGGGATAAATGTTACCGACGCACCGCACAAAAGAAATAACAGCTCATTTCCTGTGTACAGTGCTTGGCTCAGTGCAATGGTTGGTGCTGTGCGCCACTGTGGCCAATTCTATTTGAGATAAGGGATAAATTTTATCATCGCATACGAAGCTCAGGGCGATACGATGTGCGGTGCTTGGTGCAGTGCGCTGATGTGGCCATGCCCCAAGTGTTTCAATCATAACTAGGTTAGACTGGGTACGGTTGTAACGGCGAGTCGGTTGTAACATCGCGAATGACTCGATAACTGCTCAAGATTATGTAACTCACTCTATTGGTGGGGTGATGCCCTTGCATATACGAACTTTCTTACTAGTCGTCCGCTCCGTATTGCGCTGCGTGTTAGATGTGGCTAGGAGGAATGTTTGTTTTCTTAAGACTGAAAGTAAATATTTGATCTTACTCTATTTTTTTTTCTTCTCTTCCTTCACCTGGTACAGATATATGCATTACTTTCTAACAATAGTTGGACATTAGAGAATAAATATATTAATCTATAATTTTACTATCACTATACATTTTTTTGAAAAAATCTAATAATATCGGCAAACATTAATTAGGTACGGTTGTACCACTTCTTGTATCTTGTAAGAACTGGGCTCATGAGGACTGCACTGTTGCTGGAGATCCGTATTATGTGTGCCATAATTGTTATACTGACTAATCATAGTCATCAAGTATTTTGTTTAGTTTCGAAAATTTTATTTTATTGTTTTCATTTTATTCAATTAAAGTTTAAGCGTGTATTTTTAGTTATCTATGTTACAAAGGTCCTAAATTGTAGTTCTTCAGAGCTGAATTATCTTAAGGTTGATTGCTTATAACTTTCTGCTAATAAACATTATTTTTCTACTAATTTGGAAGTTTTTTTTTAACGTCTTACCTTCGGCTCGACACCCTGTTACAACTGTCCTGATGATGGGGTCAGTTGTTACATTTTACCTTTTACACCTCTCTTGTGTAGCCTAATCGTAGTTATAAGGAATATAACTATTGCCAATTTTTAGCCAAATAAATACGATTTATTAAACAGTAATTAGTTTTGATCTAGCTGTCATATGAAGGTTACAACCATAGTCAGTCTAGCCTATTTTATATCATTTCGAAAACGTTCGGAATATGGTCTTTCGGATACGCACTATTACCACCGATTATCACAAATTATCGTCGATTATTCAAACAGCGAATCGTAGTTTTTTGGAAGCGTCTTGGTACGCTTCGTACTCTATTAGACAGAAAACATTGAAAACCTATTTGCATTCGAGCTAACGTATTAAATGATGAGGCCCTCCCTGTTCACATAGAAATCAAAACATTTTTAATTAGAAAAATAATGTTAATTATATGAAACAATCTAAGTATTTATTTGAAAAAAAAATATAATATATTATCACCAACCAACTGTACTATAACTGTACTATATTGCCCATATACTAACAGTCCTCAGCCATACAGTCTTATCCAAGAACATCCATGTACTCATATATCTACTTGCCATCGTAGCACGAAACAAAACCACATACTACGTATGTACCGGACAGTGACAAATTTTCAGTTATGCGTAACTCGCTTGAACGGTTTTAATATTACTGAAAGGAAGGTGTTTACACCCAAATCATATCAGGGTCTTAAATATCTAGTTAATGTATTAGTTTTATACCGAACGTAATTGATCCTTACATTTAAATGGATACAGTTTATCCTCTGGTCATTTGCATTATCCTTTTGGATAAGAAATGAGACGTTTTTGGTATTAGAAATGCAGATATCCGTATATCTACTAGATTTTATATGAAAAATCGGATCCGGGGATCTAATAGGATCGAAAGTATAAAAAATATGTATCGTTTATACCAATTTTTTTAACCGTGTGTACTCTATTATCTGCTAAAGAAGCCTTCACTTGTAAGGAATAAAATTACTGACATGGTTATAAAGTACATTAACAGTAGCAGCTATCATTGTTTTTCTGTGTATTGCACAGTTTTCCTAACTACCCAATATTTTAACAGAAAATTAACTTGAAGTAATTATTGTTTCCTTGATTATAAATGTTTCTAAATATAATGAAATATTGAGTGAGGAAAAAATTCTATAAAAATTTGCATAAATAGCGAAAATTTAGATTCCATGGCCGCTTTCAAAATTTATGCTCTGGGGCTTATTTACTTGCAGGCAGAATAAGGTAATATCTGGCCGAAATAATCTTGATCGACCAAATTAGCTTCTGCAATACTTTAAAAAAATGCGTAAACAATAAATTTAATTATGAAGAAAGGGTACAGCAGGAAATTTTTTAAAGTAATAAATTCCAATGCAAAAAAGGACCTCAACTAATTTTTTTTCAGAAACTTCAAAGCTTCTTGTAATAAATAGCGCCAATGGCTGCATCCCAATTTTCCATTTATTAAACAAATTTTCCTATATTTAATTTTTAGCTCCAAAGCCCAACCATATCTTAAAATTGTAAAGAAATCTAGAGAGACCGTAAATATATGACGGAAATTCTCACATATATTGTCTTAAGTGCTGAATAATATAATAATGCCGTATTTTAGAGACTAAACCCAAGAAAATACATTTACTTATTATGATTACCGCCATCTGGCTGCCAATCTTTAGATTTGTTCCCTATGCACTTTTGTGCATTCTTACATGAATTAGTGTAGGTACAGTTTAAGTGAAAAAAATAGCAGCAGGCTCTGCGTTTGATTGCTATTGAATTTTTTTTTATTCTTTTTCTGCTTTCTGTTGATATATTGGGTTCTCCGGAAAGTTCGTGCCGATTTTTGATAGGTGGTATAAGGACAGGTCTGAATATATCAGAACGATGGAAAAGCATACATATCGTAACACACGGTACTTCAGGTATATTTAAAAAAAAAATTGTTAATTTTCTTTTTTAGTTTCTCAGTTTTTATGGAAGAAAACAAAGTGCATTTTAGGCATTTAATGATTTCCTGTTTTCGGAAATGGAAAAATGCCACACAAGATATGCGCGGTATGTGGCGAAGGTGTTATAGCTGGGGAACTGCGCAGAAATAGTTTGTTAGGCATAAAGCTGGTGATTTCAACCCCAAAGATCCATGACGCTCAGGTACCTACAGACCTAAGCTACCCACCTACCTATGCTACCTACCAACAGCAGCTTCCTACCTACCTACCTAAGCTACCTACCTACCTATGCTAACTACCTACCTAAACTACTAATCCACCGATGAAGATCATATTAAAACACTGATCGAGAAGAACTCAAGCTACGTAAATTTGCAGAAATATTTAATATGTCTTAATCCATCATCCAAGAGAATTTTGTGAAGCTTGGCTACATAAACGGTTTTGATGTTTGGATTCTTCCACGATTTAACGAAGAAAAACGTAGTGGATAGAATTTCCATTTTCACGGTTTTTTTACACCATTTTTGAAGCAAGTGGTGACAGGGGATGAAAAATGGATTATTTATAATAATATTGAGTGAAAATGATCTTCGGAATGAACAACATTTAGCCACCCCAAAAGCCTGTCTTCATTCAAAGAAGGTCATGCTCCGTGGTCTGGTGGGATTTTAAAGAAATACTGTTTTATGAGCTATTACCAAACAACGGAACGATCAATTCAGAAAAGTATTCTCCCCAATTAGACGAATTAACGACAGTAGTTGAATAAAAACGTCTAGAAATAGTGAATTGGAAAGGCGTCGTGTTCTTCAGGACAATGTGCGACTTCATAGACACGAACTTTCCGGACGACCAAATATTTCCTTTTCTGCTTCAATGGCTTTATTTTTTCTTTATAATCGGTAGCGTTCAATGTATTTGCAAATTTATTACACTTGTGGCATATAGTCAGAATGTGGCTCATGAAAGCATAGATTGAACGCTCTTTAACAGGCTGGGATCTAATATTATGAAATTGAATATGACATTTGTACACATTTTTCAAGTTTTTGTGAGATGTCAGGCATTTTCGTTCGAGTTACCTTTACTACACTAACATTTTTCGGATTCATATATATGTGTTAGTTTAAAAAATGTTATCTAAAGCACAATATTTGTTAGAGTTCAGGTATTTACCTCTAACATCTGTTGATGCAAATTTAGAAGCCGTCATATTGGTCAGAAGCATTTTAAAAAAAAACCTTCATACTGTGGTTCTTCAACAGTACAGTTGCAGACTTTTTTCTGAATACCTTCGCGTTCTTTCGTATTCGTAAAGGGGCTTCTATTTTGACGCAAGAGCTTTTAAATAAATTTCATAAATTTATTTCATAAATTCATTTCATAAATCTCCCTGCTGCAGGGAAGTCTCCGTCTGTCTTCAGCACTCCTCTAATTTCTTCGCCATTAGTACTAATATCATAACCCTCTTTATACCTGCTACTACTACACAGCATTTCATTCCGCCATATAATATTTGAACGAGGTCTCAGGGTCAATATCAGACACATTTGAAACATACAATAGAAATAAAATAAAAACTAAATGGCATTGTATGCACTTCTAATTGCACCTTACCGGATTTTTTCATTTTAATACGTAAATAAACTTCACAATTACACTACAATTAATTATTTCAAAATCCATTTCACACACCATCGGAATAATCAGCAATTAACCAACGATATCTAGCAAATGACCTCGTGGAAAATATCGTCTCTTTCGGCGAAATAGTAAACATACATTTAACGCATTTTATCTGAAACTATCCAATCAAAGCTCCCTACTTGGTTAAAATTAAAGAGTTAAAAGCGGGGTAGTGCCTAGATTACTCTAACGTAGTCGGTTTTGTGGAAGTGCAAGGTAATAAAGTTCGTCAATCATGTTAAGATATTTGAGAAGAACCAAAGACTGTGCCTCTTTAGTGTTACCGGCGTTCTCAAGTCAACCAGCTCTGGGGTTCTTGAGGTTATTCTCAACATACAACCCGTGAGTATACACGTCCAGAAGGGGGCGTCAATTGCCGCACTGAGGCTGCATTTCAATTAGAGCTGGACACCCGTACAAGAGTTCCACATGAATCCATCTTTAAATTCGTGCAGTCCATCGTACCTGACATAGACAGGAAGAGCGTTCACCTCCTCAAGGAAGAGCAACTTTAAAACAAAAAATCCAGATTGGGCAGAATGGGAAACCCATTCCGTGTTTCAATAGGAAGAAAACACCGGGGTAAGTATTTTTTGCGAGGAGCCTCACATGTAAATTACCACATTCTTTGAAAAGCATGTCACGGTTTTCCAGTCGGACGCCGAGGCCATCCTTGAAGCGGGGAAGTAACTCAAACGCTAAGAGCATGGAGATTGTAATCTGCTTGGATAGTCCAACAGCTGTCAAGCCCTTGTTAAAAGCCTTTAACAGCCTAACCTCTAAGCCTCTATTGGAATGTAAAACCCCTTTGAACTCCCTTTCTCGGAATAACAGGGTGCTGGTGCTTTGGGTGCCAGATCATAGCAATATTAGCGGGAATGAAAAAGCAGTAGAACTTGCTCGTCTTGGTGCAACCTCGGACGTATCCTCCTCCACAATTTTGATCGCACCAAAACACCTTGTCTCTAATATCTCGGCTTGGACCGACTGCCAATACAGTCGCCTTTGGTTAGATGATCCTTCAGGTAGAACTACAAAGAAGCTCTGGGGAAGAATTAAGCCAACAGAAACAATAAAGCTACTGGGGATAAACAAGCCAGCCCTGAGAACCCTGTTGTCAACTCTTACTGGGTATTCTCGTCTCAGGGGCCATCTACACAGGCTAGAGCTTGTTTCTGATCCTATATATAGAGGATGCGGAGAGGAGTCCCAGTTCCCAGATGGTGACTCACTTTCTTTATCACTGTCAGGCTCTCTTGAGAAAGCTCACATCTGCTGGACGATCTACATAAAGCCGGCAAGGATGGCCGGGAGCTATAACTTAAATTCGTAAGAGTGTCCGGTAGGAACCTATGATCAATTGCTGGTAAGTCTGGAAGGTGAACAATGGGCATGTTATGGCCTAGATTCTACAGCCCCGTAAAGGTTTTCAACCTCAGTTTTCAATCAATGAAGAAAGTTGACGCTGGTATGGTCGACTTGGTCACTTACATTTAAGTGTTGAATCATTTGCTTGTAAGCTCTGCCAGTTTACAATAAAATTGTTAAAAATAATAAATAAAATTATTATCTTTTCCTTCAAGTCCATATTTTTATAGCTATTTTTCCTTTTATTGAATATAAAATCATTTATTTGCAGAAAATCAAATATCGTTTCATTTTGTCATATTTTTTTCATGATCAGTTCTTGTATATTGGCCGCAATGGAGTGCCAGCGTTAAAATTAGGATTAGAGATGGGTCGACAACCATGCCGGCCGATGACGTCGACGCCGGTGTGAGCAATGAAATGAAATCAAATATCGTTTCATTTTGTCATATTTTTTTCATAATCAGTTCTTGTATATTGGCCGCAATGGAGTGCCAGCGTTAAAATTAGGATTAGAGATGGGTCGACAACCATGCCGGTCGATGACGTCGACCCCGGTGTGAGCAATGAAATGCAATTCAGACATGCATTACTGTCTCTAAGTATCTTTGACATAAGACGACGAGCGCGCCCGGCAGCGTCGGCTTTGTTATTCCAAAAAGTAAGTAGCTTGTAGAACGTCAAAAGTTTTAAACTAGTTACCACGGCTTTATAACTTTGCACTTGTCCCAATTTTTTCTGTGGGTAAATAAAAATCTCATTTGAATATTTCTATAGTTAAATATATTTGTTTTTTTTTTAATTATAGGTATCATGCTTTGACCATTTTCCACTGAACCACTCCTCTGTTCTACTTAATTTAAGACCTTATACTTTATGGCATGTTTTTTTCGTCTGTTTATAGGTTCCTTGGACATTCATAGAAGATCGGATATTGCCTGTTCCGTGAACAGAACCGCGAGAACCTGCAAAGACCAGACAAAGAAAATTGATTCTAAAACAAAGAAAATTGATACTTATCTGAGCATTGGATTTTACTTCTTCATTCAACTTCTTTCACATGGAGTCGCTTTAGTTTCTGTACAGTAGTTGTATATTGCTAAAAGATATGATTAAATTTGTTAATCACTTCAATTTTAATCAACTACCAAAAGATTAGAGATACTTTAATCAACATAGCACATACTTATAACTTATAACACGGAATCATAACATGACGATTGCGCTGAAATATAAACAATAAGCACTGACCGAACATGAATAATGTATGATAGAGAGAACATGTTAGAAAGGGTAAACAATACCCCCGGTTCTACATAAGAGACTTTTAAGAGATCTCTTATCCTGTTAAATTTAGCAAGTAAGAGATTTTAGCAGAATTAGTATTCTACATAAATTTTTTTGGAGAAACTTTAATGTTAAGAGTTTGAGAGGCTTTGGAAAATCTGATTCTTTTTCTGTATGCTAACGGGCTTTGACAGCCCAGTTAATGACTTTAATACTTATATGATTTGGTAATAACCAATGA
Organism: Dioctria linearis; assembly: GCA_963930735.1. NCBI lineage: Eukaryota > Metazoa > Arthropoda > Insecta > Diptera > Asilidae > Dioctria > Dioctria linearis. Next base: position 244,567,600 of record OZ005740.1, on the reverse strand, counting down.
AATCTATCTTTTCAAAAATGATTGGGTTTATCATAGCAAATTATCAAAAAAGCCGTTTGAGCTAACATTTTAAAGCGAGGATTATTATTCAGATTTTGTATTCTATTCGCGTCGGTTGGAATCTAAAAATTTTGTAGAAATGTGGAATAAAGTTGCTTTGTGTTCAAGTCGTCTTGTGCTTTTTGTTCGAATTGTTGAACATTGAACTCACTTAATATTCTTTCAAACATTGTAAACAATAGCATTTTTTTAATAAATTACTTATTAAATTATCTTTATTTTTCAGTCCACTGCGTGGCGTATACAGGTTCGATTCGCTTCGAATGAATCCGCTTCTTTAAAAAAAATTTTACATTCTTTTAATAAATAAAAAAATTGTTTTTTCTATTTTTCTCAAACTTTTCATTTCTTTCTTCTTTTTTTCATTTTTTCATTTGTTTTTCAAATCACCCAATTTCGCTATTTGGGACCTGTTGATGTGTCAAACCAAGACTTGAAACTAGTCACCAAAAATTAATGAGTTGTGTGATGAAATAACAAATTAGAACATTTTTTAGCTTTTGCTATATACCGGAGAATCCCAAAAAATTCTTTCTTGAACAAAATTAAATTTAATAAAAATGTTTATAGTACCACAGTCAAAGCAGGGTTAATTTTAGACAAAAAACAGCAATTTATTGTAAAGAATAGCCATCCTTCTGCGCCGCTTCCGTATGGTTTACCCAAACTTCACAAAAATGGTACACCAGTTCGCCCTGTTTCTTCTGCTTATAATGCACCTGCACAAAACCTCAGTAAACTTTTAAATAAAATATTACCAACATTGATTAACTTTGAACCTAAATTTTCAATCAAAATTTCGCTAGAATTGGTTACAAAAACTAAGGATTTATATATCCCTAATAACGCTAAATTAATTTCATTTGATGTTAGTAATTTGATTAACTTTGAAACTAAATTTTCAATCAAAAATTCCCTAGAATTGGTTACAAAAACTAAGGATTTATATATCCCTAATAACGCTAAATTAATTTCATTTGATGTTAGTAATTTGTTTCCGTCGATTCCTTTAATTAAATTAAAAGATGTTTTATACAATAAAATTGTAACCGAAATCATAGACAAAAATAAAATATTGCAGTTGATCAGTTTAATAGACCTGTGCATTGACCAAAATTATTTCCAATTTAGCGGGAAATTTTACATTCAGAGTGATGGTTTGGCTATGGGTTCCGCTCTTTCACCTTTTCTTTCTGAATTCATTATGTGTAATCTAGAATATATCTATAAAAAATATTTTATTTCGGACAAGATATGTAGACGATATTCTATGCATCTGGACGGGAACCGAACGACAACTTGAAAATTTTGTGAGTAAAACTCAAAATAAATTAGACAAAAATATTTTATTTACTGTATAAGTAGGCAATAATAAAATCAATTTCTTAGATATGACGCTTAAAATAGAAAATAACAAATTATGTTACAATATTTTTAGAAAACCAACATTTTCTGATACTGTAATTCCAAGTAAATCTTGTCATTCTTGGAATACAAAAATGGCATCTTTTCACTGTATGATTGACAGACTATTAAAAGTTCCTCTTAGTGTAGCTGATTTTAATAAAGAATTGTCCACCGTCTTGACTATTGCAATAAATAACGGATATAAAGAGAGTACAATTATCTGTATACTAAAGAAAAAATCTTTCAATCAAGTTGTCGATTCTATTTACCCTTCAGTGTGGGGTAATAGTCTAGATGCCATATACAAGAAAATTCCACATATAGAAGGTTATCTAATAAATTCAAAGCTACTTTAAAAAACGCTAATATAATACCAGCCTTTTCCAATAGATATACTCTACAAAATTTGCTATCTAATAACAAGATAAAACCAAAAATTGATACAGTGGAAAAAAGTGGAGTCCATAAGCTTAACTGCAACGATTGCCAAGCTGTTTATATAGGGAAGACAAGAAGATCTCTTAAGACAAGATTTTTTGAACACATAAATTCTAGTAAATCCAATAACCCGAACTCTGGCTTTGCAAAACATCTACGCGATAATAAACATTCAGCTAATTTAAACGACATGGAACTGGTGCATTGCTTAAAAGGTGGAAAAATATTAGACAAGTACAAAATCTATGAAATCAGAAAGCAACAGAAGAATGGTACTTTTCTAGTTAACGACCAAATTGATTTTAATAACAGAAGCCCTCTGCTAGACCCTGTTATAGTTAAAATTAGCTCTCAGAGAATCTAGCATGCTCAATCACAATATTGTTAATTGTAGTCGTTTAGCCTTGATAAAATGTTCTGAGCGAACGAAACGCGTCGGCTTTAATTTTTTGTTTTTTGGTTTTTTAGTAAAATGACAAATATATTTTAAGTGGAACATAAATTGCCAAGTGTTTTGCTTTGCAAAACATCTACGCGATAATAAACATTCAGCTAATTTAAACGACATGGAACTGGTGCATTGCTTAAAAGGTGGAAAAATATTAGACAAGTACAAAATCTATGAAATCAGAAAGCAACAGAAGAATGGTACTTTTCTAGTTAACGACCAAATTGATTTTAATAACAGAAGCCCTCTGCTAGACCCTGTTATAGTTAAAATTAGCTCTCAGAGAATCTAGCATGCTCAATCACAATATTGTTAATTGTAGTCGTTTAGCCTTGATAAAATGTTCTGACCGAACGAAACGCGTCGGCTTTAATTTTTTGTTTTTTGGTTTTTTAGTAAAATGACAAATATATTTTAAGTGGAACATAAATTGCCAAGTGTTTTTTTAAATTATCTAAATTTTGCTTAAAATTTACATCTATTTATTTTCTTATTTTTTTTTGTTATTTATTTGAATTTTATAGCTAACCACTTTTTCAAAAGTGGACACTTGGCGCATTGTAATACTAAATAGAAAAATCCCCAGGAGCTATTATTTTGAAAGTAATTCGAGTTCAAGTAGAAGCATATGATAGTGTTAAACGATCTTTGAATTATTTTAAAGGCGAATTACATGGAATTTTGCCATAAAATTCTTTTTGTCAGGTACCTCTAAAAACTACCTCAACTTGTATCCTTTCTAATGGTATCAACCATCCTGTGTTTAATTTCTACCTTTTCCCTAAAACTAGCCTCTTTTCATTTGAGGTCGAGTCGAACTCTGTAAAATTTCACTTCTCATACATGTGCAATTATTGCTGTATTAATTTGAAGGATATGAAGAATAAGTCCGAACATTTCGCTGAGAAATTATACGCTAGGTTCCAGGTATCATGATTAGACACTTTGGATACTCGCAAATTTTTATTGGCTCTTTAGATTTCGTTCTGCGTCTTTTTCGTGTTGCTTAAGACTTAAGGCACTTTCACATCAAAAATAAGAACAGAAAAATGTAAACCGCAAAACTCAATTTATTCCACTTTAAAACAAGAGTTTTGTTCCAATGATTAATAAAATCCAGAGAAATAGGATAAACTAAGAATTTTACTGAGAAAATAGTTACATTTATTTCAGATTTTGAAGAAAAACACAACTTTTATGTTTTATCGGCCGAAAAACTTTTTCGGCGGAAAAATTCGTCCGATAAATCATAAAAATTGTGTTTTCTTAAAAATTCTAAGATAAATATACTATTTTATTAGTCAAATTATTAGTTTATCCTATTTCCCATGATATTATTAATCATTGGAGCAAAAATCTTGTTTTAAAATGGAATAAATTGAGTTTTTCGGTTTACATTTTTTCGATTCTTGTGTTTCATGTGAAAGTGCCTTTAGGACAGATTTATATTGGGAAAATTAGGGAGTGTTTCATATGGATCGCTATACTTTTCGCGAATACGCTGATATGCATTTGGTTTACGGTTTTTGTAACTGTAATTCTAGAGCAGCAGTTCGAGAGTACGAAAGTAGATTTCCGAACAGAAGATGTCCAGATCGTAGGATGTCTGACCGAATTCACAGGAACCTAAGCGAAAGTGGAACCTATATTTTACCGGTAGGTGATCCCAGAGAGATACCAACAGATGAAGGGTCACAACAACAAATTCTAGAACTATTAGCGAACACTCCTGGTTTAAGCATTAGAGAAATGTCTAGAAATACAGGAATTTCAAACACACAGGTAAAATGAAGAATAATGATTAAAATTCGCCTTTTAAACTTTAAATTTTCTTGAAGGTTTGGAGAGTGCTTCGTTGGAACAATCTGCACGCATTTTATTACCAACGCGTACAAGGATTGCAAGAAGGTGATTATGAACGAAGGATGACATTTTGTTGATGGATTTTGGAAAATCAATCCCGCTTGAATCATGTGCTTTGGACGGATGAAGCTTGTAGCTCGCGGGATGGAGTAATTAACTATCATAATTTACATTACTGGGCAGTAGAAAATCCGCATGTAACCAGAGCGGCGAGCCACCAACAGCGATTTAGTAACAATCTATGGGCAGGCATATTAAACGGGATGCTAATTGGACCTGTAGTCTTTCCCTTAAGATTAAATGCCGCGTCGTACCTAGACCATCTATCCAACCATCTGTTTGAATTATTGGATATATCACCACAGAGGAGAAGAGAAATTATTTTCCAACATGACGGCGCTCCAGCGCACTATGGGCGGACAATAGTAAATTTGCTAGAAGAAAATTTCTGTTGACGTTGGATCGGTAGAAATGGAACAGTATTATGGCCTCCACGTTCGCCTGATCTTATACCGTTGGATTTCTACCTCTGGGGATACATGAAATCAATTGTCTACGAAGAAGAAATAATGTCCATAGAACATCTTTCCTCACGAATTAATTTAGCAATTAATAAAATTAAGAGTGAATTAAATCCACGAATGATTAAGAGATCAGTGATTAGAATATCTAGATTATTTTTAAGAGTTGGAGGTAAAAACCTTTGAACAATTTATGTAAATAAAATTAACAAACTTCATAATTTAATATAAATAAATATATAAACAAATTCAATGCATAATATTTTCTTGCGACAGCCATTTTTTACATAATGCTACTAACTTGCCTTATTAGTGAGATTCAGACAATTTCTTTTATCAACAACTTCCCAATCAGACGCAAAACATTACATTTCTTAGAAAATGAACCAAAATGAGAATATGTGTCCAGGACCTGACGTGTAATCCCTTAGGAAAACATACGCAGTAAATCCCTCAAAAAAATACAGCAATAATTGCACAATGTATGAGTAGTGAAATTTTGCTTAGTTCGACCTCAAATGAAAAGAGACTAATTTTAGGGAAAAGGTAGAAATTAAATACAGGATTGTTGATACCATTAGAAAGGATACAAGTTGAGGTAGTTTTTAGAGGTGCCTGACAAAAAAAAATTATGGCAAAATTCCATGTAATTCGCCTTTGAAGTAATTCAAAGTTCGTTTAACACTATCATATGCTTCAATTTGAACTTGAATTACTTTTAAAATAATAGCTTCTGTGAATTTTTCTATTTATTATTAGAATGCGCCAAGTGTCCACTTTTGAAAAAGTGATTAGTTATAAAATTCAAATAAATAACAAAAAAATAAAAAAAATAAATGATCAAAAAATCCGGGTTTTGCGAAAAGTAAGAAAAATGCGAAAATCTTGAAAGCAAAGCGTTAAATGGAAAAATGTGTAATAACGTTTTCGATCCCAAATAAGCTCTACTTTCATCTCTTTTAGTTTGTCCCATAGTTCCCGTATCAAACCGAACGCCATTCACACCGACTCCTTCTGACGTTAATAAATTATATAGGAATGATAAAGAACATAAAAGTATTCATTCTATCCTTTTTTGTTTTGTCGCTAGACCCCTTCATCCATTTATAAGAGGAGTCAAAGCGAGTTTGAATATATTTGCTTAGAAAGCGTATTAAGAAAAAAAATACAATATCTTAGCACAAATTCTAATGAACACCAATTCTACTGATGATTGAAGTCTCATATTAAAGTTCTCTGAATTTTAAAAAATATAGAACTATGATACCAAATTGAACTAAATTTTTGTTAATAATAATACGTTCTGAAATCTATCGACTTTTTGCTCATTAAAGATCTCTAGTAGATTTTTCTTTAGAACTTCATCTTGAAGCTCTAGAGCTTAGCAAAAAATTGCAGATGTATTAGCCCTAGATTTGTAGTTATATAATTTTTAAAGTATTGGTAGTTTGAGATTTCGCTACTAAGGATGAATGCCAAACGAGGTAAATGCTGGCTAAATTCCAGTTTGTATTGGAAATTTAGCCAGCTAATTCCAGGGCCAAACTAAAGTGGAATATAGCCAATTGCTCAGCTGTCACTTTCATTGCTATTGGAATTGTATGGCATTTATTAATTTTTATCTTACATAAATTGGACAAGATGGATTTTGAATGAGGCAATAAATAAAGAGTCTATGGCGGTAATATTATTTTCCCGAATTTTATTTATAAATCCAAAAAAAAAGGAAGAGCACTAGGGCTGAGAGAAGGATGAGTGTGTTGTTATCCAGAGCAAGTGGAACAACGTGTATTTTTTATTTAAACTTGTTTTTAATTTTATTTGCAGCCTCCACGATATTGTTTAAAAGGATATGAATGTGCTGTATACGAAGCAGTTTTATCTAAAAATGATTATATTCTCAAAAAGTATTTGAGAGTAACATTCAATGCTATAACCCAAATAGCAGCACTCATTCAAGAAAAACACCATGGCTAGCTTGTGGCACGAGTTACAGAGTAACAGCCGAATCATTTAATATATCACGGTACACTGTACGAAACATTGTACATAAGATGTTGGATGAATTTATAAAATTCGTGCCTAATTCAATCAAGTATCCGTCAAGAGAAATATACAGTCAGATCGAACAAGGCTTTAATCTGCGTGGAAAAACAAATATATTTGCAAATGCAGTTGGAGCTCTTGATGGGTGTCATATGAAAATAACAGTACCAACTAGATTGCGAGACCAGTACATTAATAGAAAATTATGTACTACAATCCAACTGCAGGCAGCTTGTGGTAGCGACGGTAAATTGTACAGTTTGACCGGCTGGCCAGGATCTGTACATGATAAAAGAGTGCTTCGGAACACCCATATATTATATATATTATATAAAGAATATAATTTTGCTCCTGAGCGCCATTACTTTTTGGGTGATAGTGGTTACTTTTGTACCGATAAAAAAATATTGTTCTCTCTCATAAATACTGAAAAAAAAATTTAACATTATTCATAGGAGAGCACGCAGCGTAATTGAATCTATATTTGGAAAACTTAAACTATGGTGGCGGTCAATTTTTAAGCACACATTGGAATTGAAATTAACAAACAGCATTAAGATTGTTGCGGCTGCATGTGTAATACATAACATTTGCTTAAACGACGGATTAAAATTTGAAAATAATGAACCAGAATCCGATGATGAAGAAGGTTCAACAACTCCAACTGCATAGTGGAATTTAAATGTAACGAACATTATTTTTGCCCATTATAAAAGTTCATATAAGAAAATAATAAAAAATGTTTAAAATTATATTGTATTTTCTGAAAGAACACTGATTTATTATTATTCCGATTCTGATTAAGAAGAATCATGTACAATATTAAATTGTTGCCTCATACATTTTTCGAAAAGAGTTGATGCTCTTCTAATTTTTTTATTTGAACGCAACTCATCCTTTTTCAATTCACTCAAATTCCGTCTCCTACGATTATTTGAGCCACAGGATCTTGATGTTCTTGCTGACGTTGACGTTGATCTCGATGGTGAGGTGTTATTTTTTCTTGTGGATATGTGAAGCTTTTCATAATTATTTGGCTCTATTACTCCTTGTTGGTGCGATGAAGTTAAGAGCGCGTCGATGTAACTTGTGGAGGTGACAAAAGATGTGAAGATGACAAAACAGGCATTGTCGCTGTCTGTTCAACTCGAGATAATTCAATATCAATATCATCCAATTCCTCGAAAGTTTCTGTCGAAATTTGTCCAAGGACAACTCCTCAATATTTATTGTATATGGCGGAATAATATTATGCCCCTTCTTTAGGAACTAGTCTAAAACATTAAAAAACGGCCAAGTTGTGGATAAATCGCATCCATCTTCCGTAATTATGCCGGTGGGAGATTCTCTAATTTGCTGAAACAAATGCAATTCATAATATTTTTTTAAAATAATTTACAAGTAGAAAGCATTTACTTTATATTTACTGACTAAGTTGTTCCATTTCTTTTTTAATTTTTCATGTGACTTAGTAATCCCGGCCTCTGATGTAACATGACTAGACTACAAATTATACAATAATTAAATTTCAATAAAACAATTTTAGCAAAATCTTCCAAACCTGTTTTACATCGACTACTTTTTTTTGTGAATTCCTCATCGAACGATGACCCTGAAATAATTAAAACGACAATATTTCAATACGGGAATAATTACAAAAAAATTATTCCTGGTTACTTATATCGGTGATAACCACTTGCTCTTAGATTTCGTTCATACATTGTGCAAATATATACCCAAAAGAAATACTTTAAAAAAACTTTTAAATTAAAAAACTAATGTGCCATTTAAAAAGACGAAGAATTAGTCATTTAGAAAGGAGAAGAATTGGCAAGCTCGAAAATTTACTAAATGAAAAAGTAATAGATTTAACCAGCATTTAGCTCGCTGGGCACACATCCTAAATGAGTATACAAAAGTCAACCCGCAAAGTGTTATTCAATCTAATATTAATCATATTTTTCGAGTAGTTCTCTGCATAAACGAAATATCGTACCATATGCTTGGGATGTCCTTTTATCTAATACATATCTCTTAGTTATCGTAATGTCTCACTTTGTTTTCCCCATTTTCTTTTTAATTTTTTTTACTCTGTAAACATACTTTTCTATAAGAATATTGCATGAATATCCATAAAGCCTGAACCACTTACCTCCTGATATGAGAATATTGTTACCTTTATTTACTGTTCATATATATACTATATTCATTTGTAATCAATATGAGTTTTTCAGCATTAACAAAATTCAAAACCTACCTTCAGAGTATATTATGGTCAAAGACAGACTGAATAGAAAGGCTCTCCCTCATGTAAATAAGTTTGGAGAAATAAACATGATGATTGTAATCATAATTTTTCGCACAATTAAGCCCCGGCATTTAGATTTGTCAACATTTTTTTTCTCCTTTCAGTTTTGAATTAAGTATTTAATTTTATTTACACTTTTGCTATGAAAGCATCATTTATGGTTGAGACCTTGCATGTATATACAACTGCCACTGCATCCGACAAAGGCAGGACGAAAATATGTATTTTCAAATTGAACGATGTGAGGTTAAAAGGTGAAATTTAATTTCTATGATAAAAGCGAATAATATATGTTAATATATTTTTGAACTCTTCATAGTATGTACTTGTAAAATATATTTCTGGTCTCGAATTAAATCAAAATTAAAGCTACAATATACATAATATATAGGTATACATATGTTCTCCTCCTGAGAATTTTCATTGAACAGGGAATAAAACAAACAGACGAAACAGTGTTACTGTACATCAAAATTAAAAAAAAAATAATAATAATAATAATCAAATTCTTAAAGGACTTTAACACGCATTAGAAAATATTCTCATATTGTTGAAAAGTATTTAATTTTACTCTTCAAAGTTTTATTGAAAATTGTCGTGGTAGGACTAAAGTTTCATTACACATCCTAAGTACTTCTACAAAGTTGGGCAAATGTGAGACGGTGAAAACAATTTAACTTTTCCAAGTTTCCCATAAGACGTAAAATAATGTATTTAAGGTGGGAGGGAACATGTGCTCGTTTTAGCGGGGATCTGTTATTGGTGAGAGAAAGTTTACTTCAAATTACGGTATCATGATATATCTGACATATTTGCAAAATTTAGAAACATACGAACGAAACGTAAATAACGAATTTGAAAATAATTGCATAATTAATCCACTAACACTTAGTAAATTTGAAGGAATGTATTGCTTTTGCGTTATTCCAAATTTTATATTAAAGAATATCGTATTTTTTGTTTCAATAATTAATTAATTAATTAATTATTTCTTGAATCATGTTTGAGAAATCTTTGTTCTTTTTACCAAATCACTTCAATGGATTATTTCTTCTCAATTGGTTATTTAGGCGCTAAAAATGCCTTCCAATCCAACAAAATGTGGAAAATTTCAAAGTAAATTACTTCCCGTTTATACAAACTCCTGTCTTGCAACAAGAAATGACGGGGGTATTGATTCAATAAATAAAACAGATCAATCAAACAATCAACTAAAAATGCTTTATTTCATGGCAACGAAAAGATAAATAACAAATCAAAAACAAACATTTGTACTTCAACTTACTGGCTTCTTAAATTAATTTAAAATTAATTTGTTGGTTGTCATGTAATGACAAAAAAAGAAAGTTTTTATTGTGGTGAATATAATTCCTTAAATTGAAAGATAAAATTCAAGATGGTGTGAGCGCCCTACAATAAGGTTTATTATACTTATATGTACACTCATATGTGACACTTGTACAGGGGTGGACCGAAGGGGGTACGAACGGGACTGGTCCCCCTAGATGGTCAGTTTTATGAACATAATTCACAAATTATGTACACAATGTAATCTGCATATTATTACAATGTCCGATAAAATACAATAAAACCTTTAAATATGTAATTGCAGCTCTTAGGTGCCCAGATGGGCGCAGGACGCGACTTCAGAACCCTAGTTTTTCGACTCCTTTTGGTCTTGGGATACCTATGGTTTTTCTCCCAAGCCAAATCCTGGGTGCGTTACGGCACTTGTACTGTATTGTGGCATCCAAATGTCAATGTTGAAGATTTTGGTATATGAGGACGGTATAATAATATGCACAATTTATTGCACTGTACATATAATAGTGTTACTAAATTCCTAAAACGTTTAAAGGTGGCAATTAACACCGGATAAACAAGACAACAAGTATATGGCAATACACCTCACCTGCTGACAGACTTTGCAATTATGCAGAAAAAATATCTCCTATCCAGTGGCTAACCAGATACTGCTTATATCCAGTTTACCCAAATCCAATGGAAATCTTAGATTAAGCCTAAAAAATTAATTTAAATATTAGAATAATGAAATAAATTTTTTATGTTAATTAAAATTTTAAACTTATATTTGAAATGTTAATGTGAACCTAAAGTGTATCGTTGATTTCATAAAGGGCATGAGTCACATTTTTGATGAAATTGAGGTAGCAGCGGTTTTTTGCTTTTTAAGCGTAAATGCATCACTGGGATGTTTAAGTTATATACACCCAAACAACCTAAAAGACCTAGTTGAGTTCATAAAGGGCATTAGTCACTTAAAAATTTTTTTTTTAACAAATGTTAAAAAGGAAAAAAATTCCCATTTTTGGTGGGAAACCTTTGATTAATACTAACTTAATATGCCTAAAAATTTTCAGATTTTTTCAACTATACAAATTTAAGAAAAACAGTTTTCTTTGTTTTCTGGAAAGATTTAAAATCCTAACTTATGCGCTTTGTGAAATCAGCGATTCAAGTAAGGATGCGATTTTTGGCATCTCCCAAGAAACGGTCTTATGAAAAATTTCTGCTAATGGACATCTTGCTCTCCCCTTTTCTTTTTTCCCTTAAACGAATCCGTTTAAAGCAAATTTCTGATAAAATAAGGTAGTAGTTAAATTATTTGAAATGATCTGTTTTAATTAATTAAAAGTCGTGCAGTTCGTTCTGTTAGTGTGATTTAATTTTATTATAGGACAATAAAGTCGAGGAGTAGAAAATTTTGGAGTTTTGCTTGAGAGGAAAATTAATCGAATTCGAAAATAAAAAAGAAATATCCCCAAAAAATATTTCCAGGGATTTTGTTCATTTATTTCTTTTTTGTATGGAATTTTTCGTGTCAAGAAAACAAATAATTTTTTGACACAAAAAACAAGCTTTCTTTTGCGTCCATCAGTCCCGAGGTTTTCCCCAGGGTGAACTTGGATCTCCCCCTTATGAGCACTTTTTCGATTACAAATATTTGAAGGACAAGAAAACATATTAATAAAACTACATATTTCTTCATTTGTTTACCTTTAAAGTAGATCCGCAATCTTGTATAATTTCGTCGATCACTGCTGGGAATCACGTTGAGGAATTTGCTTGGCCACAAAACACCGAACGGGAAGTTATAAAAAATAACAAACACCCCCCCAGTCCGATGCCCAGTAGTCTTAAGGCGTATTCTAAAGACTAATCCAGCAAAGCCTCGCTGCAATATAAAATTAACGTTGCGTCAACCCGATGTAGGAAAAATCACAATTTTTTGTTAAAAATTCACAGAAAATGTTTCGGCCGAATTTATTCACTTTGCTTGGTAGCCGACTAAAGTTATTTTCAGATACAATGTGTACCTTTGCCGGCCTCCAGAAGTGCGTATAAAATTCTAAGAAAAAATTTCCAGTAAATTTCTAAGAAAAAACTTGTGGTCTTCCTTACTTCAGGTTGAGCATTGCCGTCTTTATGTTCCAGGCCATGACATCGAATTCTTTGCATGTATTAGAGTGGTACGATTTCGTACTTCTCTTAGCATTTGTTCTTATGGAAAAATGCATTACTTTCAACTTCAACCTTCTGTACAATGTAAATAAGCCTCCGTACTAAAAGTTTTATTCAGGAATTTTGTTATTTAATTCCTTGTGCATTTACCAGCATAAAAATCTAAGTACTTTCTTTAAGAAAATTGTTTATATTTTATTACTCAAACGTAACACTACAAATAAAAATGAGAAACTGTGTTGAAATCTGTTGCCTTCATACCACAAAACACACTAGAAAGCAATCAGAGCTTTGTGCTTGCCTATTGAGCTATCTGAAAAAAATAAGTCTTTCAATGTTTAACACACAGTAACTTCTTAAGTATACTAAAGACAAAAAGACAATGTTAACCATTTTTTTATATTATCGCGTATGCTTCTATCAATTTAAAAATATTTCCCTCCTTCCGTATTAAATAATTAAGTTTTTTCACTTCAAACATGACTCAAAGTATTTTTTAATCAATGAATCGGCAGAGGTACACATTCGCCTCATGTTTTCACAAGCTGCGCTTGTTCACTGCGCTGTGAATCGCATGGACGGCAACGGTTTTCTGTGTTTAACTCTTCATAACTTTTAAATTATAATTCAAAGGTAATTCAAATATTAGCCTATTTTATAGGCAAATTTGTTGCCTTTATGGTAGTATAATTTATACTTTAGGTTTTTATACATTTTGAAAAGAAAATCAGTTTCAAACAAAAGTAGATCTGATTTAAGAACTATTTGCTCCCACTTTGAAGTGAGCTTTCATTTCTCTGTGAGAAAATACACAGAGAAATGAAAGCTGGTATGAAGGCAACAGATTTCCTCATTTTTATTTTTAGTGTTAGGTTTGAGTGAAAAAATATTAACAATTTTATTAAACAAAGTACTTAGATTTTTATGCTAGTAAATGCACAGGGAATTAAATAACCAAATGTCTGAATAAAACTTTTAGTACGGAGGCTTATTTACATTGTGCAGAAGGTTGAAGTTGAAAGTGATGCATTTTTCCATAAGAACAAATGCTAAGAGAAGTGCGAAATCGTACCACTCTAATACTTTTGCAAGTAGCAAAATCGTTTTGTGTCACGGCCTGGAACATAAAGAAGGCAATGGGTTGAGGCATCGTTGATTTTATATTGGAGCGAGGCATTGTTTTCAGCCTCCACCAATGCATACAAATTCGAAAGAAGAAACTTGCAATAAATGTCTAAGAAAAAATTGTGGCCTTCCCTATATCGGGTCGAACCAACGTTGATTTTATATTGGAGCGAGGGATTGCTGGTTTACTCTTTGGGTACATCATCAAGTGCAAGCCGAGTCATAGTCGAGACACCATCGATTTTATATGTATTCGAGAAAGCGTTGCATATCTTTGTTTACGTATCTCGTCTTTGTTTGTTATTAGTTTGTCTATGCTTTAAGGGTACCAGAAGAATTCTTTGTCAAAGACAGTCGAAATTTCACAGATTTAACCCTGGAATGCTACCCGTGAGTAAATTTTACTCACTTTCTGCTTGAAGGCTGCACTGCTCTTTACGACGTATGACCACAGCGTCCCCATTTCTTAAGTGCTTTGCCTGAAGCGTGATTGTTAGTTTAAGGGAGGGAGCGCCTTCCCAGCAGGTCAGCCCTCTCCTTCCTCATGCTCCTCATTGGCCGGTAACCCAAAATTGTAGCATAAAATCTATTAAAAACAAAAAAAAATTTCAAGGTGTATAAAATTTGATTCTTTCAATTCTAATTATCCTTACTTTCTTAATTAAAATTTCTTTATATAAATTTTAAATTATTCTTGCGGGAATGCTATTCTTTCATTTTTCTGTTATTGTATTCCGCTAAAATATTTCAGCTCTTTTGTTTATAATTTATTGGTGTGTGAGTAATATTTACTCAGGGTTACCAATAAGCGAACATTGAAACGGGTTAGTATTCCAGGGTTAACAAACATGATCCAAAATTTACGATTACTTTTTAAAACTATTATGCTAACAGATTCTAGTAAAACTAGTACCAAATGCTATATTTCGATATACTTAAATGAGTGTGAGTTCATTTTCGTTCGCAACGATAAACTAAAATCTAGTCTTATACCGCCATATGAAGAACCTTTGAAGTATCTGAAAGGGAGAGAAAAATTTCAATACAATTGCAAGCATAGAAACGTTGACAGGTTCTATCAACCAAGGTATATAGAAGACAAAATTTTGACACATTACAGCTGATAGCCTTTGACGTAATTCTGTGTCTAACGTATATACAATCTTCTAGGAAAGACAGAGAAAGGAGAAAGAGTATTGTGTTCTCTGTACCGTACTTTCCTATACATTTCACGATAGTACGTCACCTAATGCTGGAACATGGTTCGTAATTGGAATACCTTGTATTCTATATAGCTTTGCTATCAACCGCCTGAAGCCTGCATTCGTCCTTGAGAAAGTAGAAACATCATATGAGTTAATCACCAGAAAGCGATAATAAATCAAGTTACCTTTAACTTTTTATTACACTCTTTTTTGTTTGAATATTATTTTATAGTAAAATGAATGAATGAATTAAGAAACAACATAAATAGGTATACTGTAAATTATACAAATAAAAGTTCATCACATGCATAGGGACCTTGTAATAAGAAAATGTTGTAGAGTACCTACACGAAGTTATTAAAAATTCTAGCACACAAAAGTTTTTGAAAATAGAGGTGTCAGTTTAGTAAGAAATCTGATTTCTCATATATCTCTTCAAGGGTATCTTGTAAAAAATAAAAAAAAAGTAAATTACACTATCGTTGGTTTTCAAATAAAAATAAATATAAAAAAGAATAAGAAGTGAAAAATATAGATAATAAACAAAAAAATAATTAGCTTAAACAAAAATATTTTTTTTTATTGATACAGTAAGATTTTCTTTTTAGTATTTTGCAATTCGCTTCTAAAGTTTCCTTTTCTCTTACATTATTGATGAATTGCTATCAAATACGGCGACATATCAAATACATTGACATATCAAATACATCGACATATCAAATACATTGACATTCGATATAGTATTTTTTAAATTTTGCTGGTCTTCTTGAAAACTTCATACATATTTTCCTATTCATGATAGTACAGTGAAGTATGGTTCATTTGAAAGTTAGGACTTCAAAGTACTTTAAATTTTATTCTTTTTTTTTGTTTTCTACTTTATGTTGTCCACTGAAACATATCATAATTTCAACTTGGGATCTTAACGGGATCAGTGAATAAAAAATCATGAAACTATCATAAATTCATAGTTTCTTACCAAATATCATGAAAGTTAGTAAGTAATTATTGTCAAAGTGGTGCGAGTTTATTCAACAGCATTCTGGATTCTATAGAAATTTATAAATTTCCAGAAATTTCCTGCTCATAATAATGATGAGGAAAAATGGTCATAAAATTTGATGGAATTGATTTTCATTCCCGATGGAGTGGTATGTTTAGATACAGGAAGTTACTCACTCGACTGTCAAAATAATGGAAATGAATTCATCTTTGAAATGAGATTTGTTGATATTTCCCATTTGCGATCGCGCTAAATAGGTGTCGTCCGTAGTCCTAATTTGTTTAATAAAGAGAAGAAAGAAGTATTTAAAAATTGTTTATATAGTTAACTATATTCATACTTATCTACATGTACTTATTTTATGAAATTTCAAAATGCTATAACTCGCGAAATACGAAATGTATAGGGACATTTTATAATTTGTATTTTTGTTTTCACAAACCGCCGATGTACGAAAATCTAAAAAAAAATTGGTGATGCTCATGATACACTTTATAAGGTTCTTAGTTGATTTGTTGTAGAAAGACCCCATGCTTTTGAAAAGAAGAGACAAGTTTTTATGTGCTCATAGTAACAATAAACTTAGAAATGGTGTTAATCAGTTTAGTTTCTGAGTGTTTCATATTTCATTCAGTTCTGCCGTGATTTTCGAAGAAAAATATCCGAATTTTTAATAGGAGTGGATGTGAATTTCTATGCAAGTAGCACCGCAATCCTCACTTTGGGGTTATAGCGGTTAAAAAATTAGAATATGGATATTTGTATGTTTTTTTTCGAAATTTTTTTCGTAACACATTTTATTAAGATTAATTTTCTGAACTGAATTCGGGGGGCTCAAAGTCTTAGTTTGTCCATCCATAAATATTTAAAATTTTAATTGGTATAATTCTGGGCGCAATGGTGCCTATAAGTTAATTGATCAATATGGGTCTAAAAAGTACGAAAAATCACACTGTATCTCCAAAAGCTTTAGAGCTGGCCCATTGACTGCGTTATAATTTTTTGTTAATATAGCCGTTTAAATTTTTTAAGCTCTGCATACAAAATAAGCGATATAAATATGGTCTAATCTTTATATTGTTTTTAAATGTTGGATTGAGTACCAGATCAGGAGTTAAGGCTCAAGTACAATTAAAGTAAAGGGCTTTACGAATATAAACGAGAATGAGGTTTACTTGCGAGAAATTGATATTTTTAGCCTAAATAGATATCACATTCCATAAGGGTTATTATCTAGATATTTAAAGTTTTCAAAGAGTTGGAAAAAATAAATAACAAATCGAATGGAAGATTTGTGCATTGCACTTTTAGTTATTTAGTAATAATTTAATTGTTTAATTAGCGATTCTTACCGCACTTTTACTGACTGCAATTCGATATTTAAACTCCACGAAAGCTACCTCTGAAGTCTTAAAGTTAATTTGTGTACGTCTGTTAAATTTGAAGGGCGCGTTCGCTTTACTTAAATGACATTATTTACGTATACGTAAGTTGTAATTGAGCCTTTAGAAAGGTGGATGGTACTGACACCGACAACGTGATGAGTTCGTTAGGATTTGAGAAGCGGTCAACTAGTACAGCAAATCATGCAAAAGGGGATTTGAGTAATTCAGTACAAGAGGAAGGCTTGTATAATCTTTTTAAAGCTCAGGGGTGGTCTTATTTACTCCTTATCTATATTACCCAAGTTGCCATAAATCCACTAAATGGTATTGAAAGCTGGTGAGCATCTTTGAAATCCATTTCCTTAGGTTTTCTCTTAATAATAACTACTCAGCTGATCTGTGATCAAAGTTGTTTTTCTTTCAATTTTACATTGAATCTTTGTATTTTCACTCGCCTACCAATATCCTCATTCCAATGGTGCACCAATTTTGCAATCCAGTTTCGAATCATATTTTTCGGTAGGGTAGTGTTCGTTTTTTGTTTTATATTTCTAGGATGCATTGTGCTTGCTTACAACAAAAAATAAAAATCATTCTTTATTAAAAATACAGTAGAGCATACTAGACTAGTGCCAATGGGGATTGCGAAGGCTAAAAGAAAGAAAATTATACACAGGCAAGGACTAGCCGGAAAATTTAGTGAAGCTTACAATTAAGAGAAAAAATAAAATTTAAACACGAGATAGAGTAAATTGTGAAATGGGTGTGTTTCGGGAGGAAAGTGGTTTTTTGAGATTTTCGGCTGGTACGTGACCTCTTAGCGGAAAATATTCTTCACAAATGTTGTAGAAAATAAAAAAACTTATACTTTCATAAAAGGCATTTTTAAACATAACCTCAAATTTTTCGAGAAAACGGTAGAAAACCGATTTGTCGGTTTTTTATTTTTGGCTCTAGTAAAAATAATTCAATTTACATGAAATTTTGTAAAAGTATACATTTTTTTTGTATTGAATTTGCGTGATTTTTTTGAAATCAGGGAAATAAGTAGCTTCCGAAATTGTAGAAATAAATGCAAGCGATTCTGTCACGGGGGAAGTAATTGACTGAGAGCGAGCTTGCACCTTGAGTCACATTTAAAGAAATGGGAGCAGGAGTACATAATATGTTACTGTCTATTTCTTTTGATAGAAAGTTAACTGATCTTACTTTCTTCTGAGAAAAGTTGGCAATGGTCTTATCAGTCTTCCACTTTACACTTTCGCTACTACATATACCTCCATCGCTAACAAATATAGCAAGTTTATCCTTCTCCTACAAATTAAAAGTACATGTGATGTTAAGTTAAACAACACTACTTGAATTAATACGAAAGTACAAGCAAAGCAACGCCAACTACCGCAGAGGAAAGCGAATGGATTTTATTTTTATAGTTTTGCTGCAGAAACTTTGAAGAAAAATTGTAGAGTTAATTAGAATTAATTTTAGTGGCACTCGAATCAATCCACTGACATATATACTATGGACTGCTCGTTTTGATGTCTCAAATGGTACCATTTTTTAAAGTACCACACAAATCAACACGAATTTTGTTATTTTTTATTTAGGTGAAATATTATAAATGTGGATATTAAAAATTATATGAATAATAAACGAAATTTACATTCTTAAGAAGAGTATTTTTATTTAAAATGCAAATATTTTAATGCTAACTATTAATTATTAACACTTCAATATGACCCATTGGCTGAGGAAGGAAAGGGAAAAAATACCACCCGGAAGCATAGCCGTTTCTTTCTTATAAACGTGATTTCAATTATATTCAGCGTCGATTATATTAATGACAGATATGGTAACGGAGTTGCCAATATCAAATTTTATTAACGGTAATTGGCGCGCTCTTTAAAGTTATTGAGATTGTCAAATTTCAATAAGACGAGTTTTTGAAGATATAAAAACAGTAATTTTAATTACTATCAAGAGTTTTAAAGTGTATACATATAAAACAGTAATTTTAATTACTAGCAAGTGCTTTGAAGTGTATATAAAACAGTAATTTTAATTACTATTCGCTATTAAAACTATTAATTTGTGCAAAAAATAGTGTTTTCGCCTACCTGAAAAAATAGCGAACACGATGAGTTCGAGTGGATTGTCTTGCTTTGTGAATAACTGCCTGGGAAAAAAAGGAAATATGGTGGAGGGAAGACCCATTGTTATGTTTCGGTAATTCTAATTAATTATGTTTTTAATAACGGGGTAATAGTTTTATTTTTTATAAAAGCTTTCCTTCCGGGGAAACTGAGTTAGCTACGTGGTGTAATTCCCTTGGTGTTTCACTTGATGAAGTACTGCAAGCAACTTATCCCTGTGTTTGCAGCCTGCACTTCGATGAATGGGATATCAACCGAACTATGTTCGCAACGCGGATAAGACGAGGAGCTATTCCTATGGCTGTAGAATTCTGCGACTATTCTACTGATGTAAGTTTGTATCATAATAAGTAAATATTGCATTTAAATCTTAAATCACAATTTATATACGTATGTAGTCAACGAAATTGTTGTTTGAATTTTTCGTTTAGAATAATCCCCGAATACGTCCAAGGGCTTGTTTACCGGAGGTGCTCTGAAACTGAAATTTATTTTTAAACCATGGTATACAGAATACTAGGTATGTTACACAGTTTCGTGACGTTATTTATACCCGTTCGCATATGGATTGCAACAACAAAATTACACAAACTATCAACACATATTTAGCCCAAATGCCGCCACAAACAACAACAACACTACACTTTTGCACTGTGCATACTTTACTTTCTGTATACCACGAGTTAATCCGAACTCTTAAATTGGACTTTTTGTATTAAAAAAATGTTTCTTCTTAGAAATTTGTACCATTTTGGAGTTGCAGTGCCCCTCATTCACGAACTATAAACTTGCCTGAAAATTTTTATAAAAATAAATGCTTTTGCTGTATTATGTGTTATGTATATCAAAGCCCTCGACAATACTTCACAAGCCATGAAGAAGACTCCTGCACTACCACAGGAGAGCCCCAACTGAGTCCAACTAAAATATTTGCAGTGTTCTTATGGAAAACTGACAAAAATTTGATTTGAGTAGTTCCTCCGCCCTTTTAGTACTATTCATACAGAAATATAGTGTTCTGATAATCTCAAGCTTGCTTTCTTATTTTCCGTACCGAAATTGTTATACCTTTCCTAACAAAATTATTTAAAAAATTTATCTGAACCAAATGACTACGATTTCTCAAACAAAAACTCTCAGCTGAGTAATAATTGTACATGTCGTAGTGCCGTGGCATGCCGTGATGAAATCGAATCAGTCTACCTACAGATTCGGATTCCGGCTGCACATATGTACACACATCCAATTATTACTCAGCTAAGCTCAAAATTCCAAGGTTACTTTTCAATCAAAACTATTAAATTATTTTGTATAGTAAGGTATGTAGTAAGTGTAGCCTTTGGGAAGGTAAGGAACCAAGTTTTAAATTACAATAAGGCTATTTTCCTGTATGGATAGTAGTTTAGGCTCTATAGCTTATATAAAATCAATGTTGTCATTTTTCTATAAGTATCAATATATGTAGAACATTTTAAAACACGCTCACATATAGATTTCTTTTTCATGGCTGTTTGTGCTGTTATTATTTGCAACGAGTTTATGCTTTTGGATTTAAATGTATAGGAAAGTGTACATACCGTTAACGTCCATTTTCCCCTTTAAGGATATACAAGTGTCTGATCCTGAAATATGGCAAGATACAATACTTCCACAGAAAAGAAGTATTTTAAATAATAATGAAGGTGGTAACAATGAGCAACAAGTAGGCTCGGATAAGGAAAATTATATTGCTAATAAGCCCCTGTTGAGCAATTTGAAAAAGAAAGTGGGTATAAAAAAAACAATTAATTTAAAAAGGGCTCGTAAGATCCGCAATTTACGAAGAAAATTGGCTAGAAAACAAAATGAAGTAAAATGCCAAAAAGACATACCCACGGAATTAAGGAAAAAAAATATTATAGACGAGAAAGTGGCAAATTGTTTGGAAAAAGCCGAAATGAAAATATCAAAAGCTCTTTTCAGAAGATTGTCGGATGAACAAAATGGAATTTGTTATCCAGAGGAAATCAAAATATTTGCATCAACTCTTCATTTCTATTCCCCAAAAGCCTATGATTACGTTAGGGAAACATTCAACAAATCGTTACCACATCCGTCAACGATAAGAAGATGGTATTCCAGTGTTAATTGTGAACCTGGATTTTTGGAGGAAGCTTTCAACACTCTTAAAGCTAAGGTGTCCGTGGTTAAAAATGCAAACCAAGAATGAAATGAGCATTATGAAAAAAATAGAAATTTTTGCAGGGAAGGTAAGGGGCTTTGTGGACTTTGGGATGCAACACAAAGAAGATAACGAGGATGAAGCTACAGAAGCTTATGTTTTCATGGTAGTTTCTATGAATAGCAACTGGAAACTACCAATAGCCTTTTTCTTAATACATAGTTTAGATGCTAATGAACGGGCCAATTTAGTATTGGAAGCTGTATCGCGTTTACAAGAAATAGGAGTAGAACTAGTTTGTCTAACTTGTGACGGTCCAAGCTACAACAAGAGAATGCTAAAAATTCTTGGAAGTAGTCTTGACTTTCCGAATGCTAAACCATTTTTCACAACATCTGCATTACCGGAAAAGAAAATATATACTATGCTGGACCCCTGTCATTGCTTGAAACTAATTAGAAATCAATTTGCCAAATATAAAATTGTATCAAAAGATGGAATTATTGACTGGCCTTATATTCAAATATTATATAATTGTCAAGAGAGAGAAGATATAAAGCTAGGAAATAAACTCTCAAAACTTCATATGGAATGGGAAAAAAATAAAATGAAAGTGAGATTTGCTGCTCAAACACTAAGCGCAAGTGTCGCCGATGCAATTGAATTTTGCAGAGTTGATTTGAAAATGCAGCAATTTGAGAACAGCCAAGCAACAGTTCAATTTATAAAAATGATCGATGCTGCATTTGATTTATTAAATTCAAGGAACCCTTATGCGAAGTGATCAAAGGCGCCCCTCAAAGAAACAAATTTTGTAGAACGAGAACAAGAAATGATTAAAATACAAAATTATCTATTAGATCTCAACACAGAAGATGGTCAACCTATTCATAAATCAAGAATAGGTACAGGATTTCAAGGTATATTGACTGGGCTTGAAATATTGACGCAGATATATAATGATTTGTGTATTAAAACAGCCTCTTTGAAGTATATTTTGGCATACAAAATGAGTCAGGATCATCTTGAACTGTTCTTTTGCGCAATCAGAAGTAAGTCCGGATGGAATAATAATCCAACGGCAAGGCAGTTAATTGAGTCTCTTAAATCACTACTGACTCACACTCAAATCAAAAGTTCCGCTGGCAATGCAATTGAGCTAGATGCGTGTACTCTTCTAAAAGTATCTTCGAGTACTGTGGCAGTAAGCAAAAATGGTTTAAATATGATTTTGGACAGCGCTGATGACCTAAATCCAGTAGCAGAAGAAACGGAAGAAGAAACTGACTATTTAATGGAGACAATTTCAAGTCGAAAAACGCTGTAGGTTATATAAGTGGTTATGTAGTTAAAATGGTAAATAGAGTAATAAAATGCAGTGAGTTCAAATTTGCTCTGTTAGCTGAAAATACTGGCGCAGCACCCTCATACAATAGCCTTATATATAAAAAAACGAGAGGTGGACTAATTGTAGCATCAGCAGATGTTACCAGTATATGCATACAAACAGAAAAAGTATTACAAGTTTTTTTGAAATCTGAACATTTTAAATTAAATACGCAGAATTTAATTGAAAGAACCTCTATGGATGTAATGAAAACATTGATATTAAATAATTTGTTTACAGTATTAAACGAGCACATAAAAGACCTCGAAATCGATAATAACCATATATACAAATTAACAAAGAGCATTATTTACGCTTATTTAAAAATAAAACTTTCTTATATTGCTAGGCAAAAGAATTTAAAAAATAATTATTTGATTAGATCCAAGTTATCACGGTATATAATCTTCTAGCATAATTAATAGAAGATTTTGCGATTAAATGTGCAAGTGGACTGCCAACATAGTTGAGACAACTCTACTGAATGGCTTTAGGTGGACTCCCAACATAGTTGGGAGAACTAAACCAAAGTCGTTGGTAGATATATTGTATAAACCAAAATACATTCACTCAACGGCATAAGAAAGTAAAGAGAAAAATTAAGCAATAAAGGTATTACTATTAACGTCCATGGAAAAAATTTACATACGACATGCTACTGGATTAGGTTACTATAATATAGTATCACTATAATGACGTGTTATATTCATCCTTACGGAATCATAGCCATCTTCATTACATGCACACGAATTAACAATATTGTATATCCAACCAAATATGCCTTTTCATAGCATTCGAACGCCTTAGTCGGAGCATTTCACTTTTCCAGAATCCTAAAGATTTGTTTGGATGGCCAGTCCTCCTCAACTCAGCGAAGTAGATGATCCGAAGATGGAGAGCAGGTATTTGCAGGGCCAGTCTCATTAGCCTCAACAACAGAGGAAACAGGGTTGCAATTGTCATCAGCTCATTGCTGGCACCCTATTTTTAAAAAGACCTGTTATAACCAGATGAGGAAATATCCTGCAAGTTTCCGAGGAGTAGACATTAACTACCAGAATTTTAATAGTAAGGAACTTGCAGTATGACATCGTTAGTCCAACAGTAAGTAGTTTACTGTTCCAGAAAACACATGAGCGCATGAACAAAATAAGAAGCAGAAGAGCACTTAGGATATGTTCAAAGTGACAGACAATCTTTAATGTCAAGGGAAATTTGCCTAAAGTCGAATACTTTAAAGTGTCCGGGATAATAAAAGACAAACATTGCTGCAACTCTATGAGAAAATTCACACACCACCACAATTAAATATTCTGAATTGTGCAGATAATAACTGTTATCATCATCTAAGATTTAGAAGTCTTTTATAACAGTTATATATAACTAAAGGAACAATAAGTTAAATTTCAACTATTATTTCAAGATGTTTTTTAAAAGTATCATCAGAAATGGCCCCACTGTTTGTTTGCTCACCAACATCAAAACTTAGATCAAATGCTTCAATATCTTTCAATGGAGAACAATTCATCGAAGAACTAACTAAATGCGCACGAACATCTTTACCTTGCATTTACCATGAGTTTGGCCATGGAACATTATCGAATAAGATTATGATAGTGGTGAGAATGGACTACCGTTTACGTTGTACAGATCGATCATCAAAAAGTTCTTGTCTATTTGTTATATGTAACGAGAACTATTATATATAATCCGTGCAACCTACGGTATTTATAGTACCTGGAAGTATAAGATATGAGCAATTTATAAGGTAACTGCTTTCTATTTTTAAAATAAAGACTTCGGTAAAGAATCCAATGTCATAAATGAACACCGATTGTCGATTCCTTGAAAGAATGATACTGGAAATTTTAATATTCTAACAGTAACGTCGCGGAACTTTACTAACTAGTGTATGTTGACAAATTGTGGAAATATAAGCTTGCATCTTTACACAATTTAACAGATCGGAATATATTTATTAGAATGTTTTTATTGATGTTACAAAAATACCGATAAATCATTGTTGATGGTACACATTGGACTCTACACCAACTTCTCTAGTTCTATAGAATCATAAATATATTATTCCAACATAAAATCCCTTCATTAGAATAATAGAGATGGATGGAACCACGGCTTGGTTCACGAGAATGGCCTAGGAACCGATTCAGAAAATATGAGGAGAAAGCAGAGTTCAGTAGGACAACTTCGAAAAGCAGAACAAAATATAAGGTGGTAAATATAAGTAATTGTATGTTTATTTTCAGATCCTTCCAATGAGTGAGACCTTGTCGTGGTTGGAAGGCTTGCGCGCAATTCTTTATATTTAGCAAGAATTTCAAAAAGTTTGTGACATTTCTCTTTCTTATATATTGAATTTGAGTAAATTTAGCTAAATCTTAAGAAGCCAGACTAACATCACTCATCATGAAAAATATTATAAGACAGCCCTAATTAAATATTGCTTGTTTGCTTATTTAGATAGCTTTGAGGTGATTTAGGAAGGAAACATCGATCCGATGAACTTTTACATACAAAAGCAGCATGGAACTGCTCTGCTCTGTAATTTTTCAGCCATTAGGTTACCTTTCTTTGCTTGTTGTACAAAAGCCCCACATACAAAAGCAGCATGGAACTGCTCTGCTCTGTAGTTTTTCAGCCATTAGGTTACCTTTCTTTGCTTGTTGTACAAAAGCCCCGAAACAGATAAAAATTCTCGGGGACTTCTTTCAATGTTGGTATGTTATAAAAAAATAAACTTGAATAAATTTGTCTTTTGTCTTTTACTTTTATTTCCAAAAGAGTCAATTTCATGAAAATGTTACAAAGGCTTACAATTGCTGTTCGATACTTCATTTCTTCTAATGATTTTTGTGTTGATACTGGATCAGATTCATTACTCCGTTTTGACGTTCGGCTCGTGAAATTGGGGAATTGCTATAATATGCAATTGTAGGACCAAATAGAAGTAAGAATAATTTTTCTCGTCCTCGACAGCTAGATGGCTGTTAACCTATCCATAAGTTATCCACAGAAGATTCACCTTTTCTCTTATCGTCAAGCAAAGTACGTGTTTTTCTAAACGTTTCATTAGCAAGGTGTAACATGTAAGGAAGCACTTTATAAATGCCTGGACGCATACTATTTTGTGTCTTAATACAGACAAAATACAGAAAAAATTAAACAGCAGCTCATATATAAAGCTACCACATCACAACACATAAAAATGAAATAAAAATAATAAAATAATTTTGAATTCCTACCCAATTGTTGCTTAATTTTAATTCAATTCATTAAAAACAAGAGAAAAAGTTATAATTGGCTGACCGAGAACGCTGATGACCGGGTAGGTAAAAACATAGTAGCTAAACGCCAAGCTACCTGGGGAATTGATGCCAAGTTCATCCGACTCACTCAAAACATCCCAACCAACAGAAATATATGGATCAAGGTCAACGGTTTCCTATCCCCAATCTTCTCTCTGGATAACCGAGTTCTACAAGGCTCACCCGTCTCGACCAGTATCTTTAAAGACTACATAAGTACTCTATACTCAAATTTCATAACTAATGTTAAAAGCTACATTTACGCAAACAATCTTCTAATTGTAGGACACAGCCCATTTAAATAGACCGCCGCGCCGATTGAACTGTTGGAATTATATTTGGTCCATCAAACTAATCCGTTGATGCAACCTTCGCAAAAATCGTTTAAAATTATTTAAGAAAACAAAAAAAATAAATTTACTAAGTAAGATACCTATGTGAAACCATCTGTATTTTAATTTTTCAAACCCAACAATATATCCTGGTTTATGTTCTGAATAACAAGCAATCAAGTTCTCTTTTGAGTGTCGTATGGATTCTCCAAAGTTAAGTATTTTCAAATTAAAGTTTTACTGAAATTTACGAGACCATAATTAGGAAAATTATATCCAGCCTAAGAATTATGATATTTATATAAATTTAGTGTGAAAATTTAATCAGATCAAAACTTCCTGACAATAAGTTAAATTTGTGCAATCAGGTTTAAGAGCAATGAGATTTGTCAAGATACTCATTTTGAAAAAGCATTAAATTTGACAAAATATATGTTACAAACTTTTTCGAAGAAAATTAACCAATTACCAAAATACAGGTGCATCCATTTTTTTCTGGCAAGCCGAAAATAGCTTAGTCAACTTAAGACTTTTCAAATGAGTCGCCTGAGTTGCGAGTTGACGACGAAAATAGTTGAAATTGCTTTATACTATTGAGGATTATTTGTATCCTTTTCAGGAAATTCACTTAGCACTTTTTTTCTTCGTCTCAACATACATAAAGATTGCTAAATTGAGCAACTTACTTTTTATGCATCTTTATTTCTTTGCTGTGATCAATTTCTTCACTGCGTCTAGTCGTTTCAAATGGTAACGATAATTCTTCATTTATATAAACTCTTAATAAAATTTTATTAGATCCCACCGATATTAAGTGAAACTGAAAAAATATCAATTTGTGACAAATAATTTAAATGTGCTTGAGTATCGCTGAAAGTCTGTATATATAAATGGTTAAACTAATTGCATTTGTACATTATTATTAGAGTTATCTTCATTTAAGTTTGTATTATTATTATCGAATGGTGTGAAAACATTAAAAGATTTTATATTAACCCACGTAGACACAGTGAACCATCTTCGTGTGATAATTTATTGTGAACCAATGGAATAATTGCACGGGCTTCAGTAAATGCTGTTTCCAAGTTATGAAATTTATGGTAGTTTCGTAACTGTTAAATTTGTTGAAAAATGATAGAATTCCAGCTGTACTTAACTAACTTAATTGAAATATTTTCTTCTCGTAATTCTTTATGAGGGATAATTATTGTTGCCGGTTTGTTTCTGTGAGAAATGTTAGGGTGTTGAGTGATCTCAGCAACCTTGAGAAGAGACTGTAAAACTATAACAACGCTTGGATTGGACTCATTCTAGTTTTTAAATTAAAGGAAAAATATTTCCTGTATTTTATTTAGGCATTGTCACATTTATGGACCTGAAAATAAAAAAGAAAGAAAAGTTAAAATTTTGGAATAGTGAAAAATTAATAATTGTTTTAGAATTATGCATTATATCTAAGTTTGTTTATGTACCCTATATTAAGCTAAAGCGGGATCGCATATAAAAGCCGTCATCCAAAATTTTGTCAGTACAGGTTTGCTTATTGCGAAAAAAATTTCACTCGAACCAAGAGTTTCAGGGATCCCAATTCCTACTATCCCAGACTCCAGTTTAGACTTTTTTTTAAGCTTTAGTTTAGATTACAGTATACAACTTAAATACACCAAAGTAATAGGTTGATAATAAGCGGATACAATAAAGATAAATAGCTTAACTGCGTTACAGAAGACACATGCTGATTATGGTCGATGTTTTAAAGGGTGAATCAGTTATCTTTACGGAACGATAACAAAATTATTCCCAGTTTCTTCTATTCGTAACGCCTAGTTTTTCTTACTGTAGTTATATATTGATTATTACTAAATTTAAACACTGGAATTCAATTTAAATCTATTAGTCCTAGCTTAAATCTTACAGATCGTAGTCCTATTAGCGTACTTTTCATTCCAAGGAACTGTACATCACAGATTCAGATACTCATTTATTCGTGGCATATTATTAGTTGCAATAGCCTGTGGACAGCCACCACAGAATTTAAACATTAAGTTTAATAAAATCTATGGGTCGTAGGGTAGCCCATCTAAAAAGGACAGAGAATAGACCTGCATGGTCCTGTAAAAGCAATATAAGAGAAAAGTCTGACGAGAGCCTGAAAAGGCTGATACCTGTATGATCTCGTGAACTGAGTTATTGTGAATCCATACATGTAGGATCCTCACCAAAACTAATCCATGCATAATACTTACCCAACTTACCCAAAATACGTCCAGTTATAATCATGAGTACAGATCATGCGATCACAAAACACAAAAGAATACATGCCGACAAATTCCAGCACTGATAACAGATCAATGCGATAGTGAAGAACACTTCCCGCTACGTAGTCATCGAGAGCAGATCGGATTGTGTTAAGCAGAAACGAAACTTAATATTTGCATAATAGTTACCTAGTTTTAGAGACTTTTGTTGTTTAAATTAAACTAAATAAAATTCTTTACAATGATATCTCGCGCTTTTTCCCTAAATAATCAAAATCCCACATACATATATATAGTATGTAAATATATATTTAAACTAAACGCATATGAATTTGAAGAGTGCGTTGGATTCTCTGGGAATGCCATATAAGATATTACTTTTCAAAAATTTTGATAAATTCCATTACAAATTGTTGCCAGCTTAAAATTATACTCTAGATGGAGATCATCTCCCTACCCAGATTCATACTCATTTTCGTAAAATTTACCTCTTCCCTTCTCTATCCCGGATCCCTCTTCCACTGAAAGCTGGTCGTATAGGTCCACTCCTCCACTTTTTTCAGGTTTATTAGGGACATTGTTGAACACAGTACCAGCAAAGTCATTGGGAGGATGGAGAAATGGCAGATGAGGACGGAGCACCAGGTCCTCACTATATCAACAGGTACATCAAATGTCTACAAAATATACATATATGGTGACGGGATTTAATTACAGCTATCTCAAGCCAGTCAAAGAAAGAAGAAAGGAAGTACTGAAAGACCCTATCGCGTTTTTAGTAACCCTTCGGCCTATAAACAATTTAACTACTGAACCAGATATTTTTCAATTTATTATGCGACGAATTATATCACACTTAAGACAATATGTATTAACTAGTACGTTGTAGTATTTTCGTCGCATCAATTTTGATCAAATTTTATATGAAATTTTCAAGAAAAAAAAAGTAAACTATCCCCATTACTAGTCTTGAGGCGTTAAGAGCAGACAATCATTCATCTATTTCTTGACAATGAGGTATGTTTTTATTTCGACATACATAAGCTGTCAAGTAATTCTGAAATTAATATACCTCGCAGAAAACCTAAAACAAAAACACTCCTGGAAACAATTCGTTTTCAACGGTGTCCAATGATATAAGCCTAAGACTATCCAAATGTCGAGGCTGCATGTCATAATCAAACCAAATAAGGTCACAAAAACAAAATCTCACAAATCTTTGTTGGACCTCCTGGATGCGGCTATAATGTGTCGCATAAAAGGAGGTCCAGAACGGGCTATTGTACTTCAATATTCGCCTAACAGTACTAATGTGCTCTTTCTTGGTCCTTTTTTTGAAGTCAGTTTATCCAACGGAAAGTTATAGAGGATATAGAGGAGATATGTATAGTCAGGTCAGAAAAATAGTGTAGATTATGAAATCGTTAAAATATTATACATACACGAAAATATAATGCATTCGACAGTAGGATTTGCCATGCAAATTCCCAATTGATTACCTATGAGCCATCTAACTGTTGCCGCAAATCTGCATGAAATATTTATAAAAAAAAAGGCAACAAATTATTATACAAATATATATTGTGTTGGTCTTTATAACTTGTGGTGGTTGCTTTTCAAAAATAAAATAATAATATCAATCGTTCTTGAGCATGTTTTACATTTCAGAATTATCAGCAAGATGAAAATTACATTGGCTGCTTATAATCAAGGTAGTGCTAATTAATCCCCGCATTTTGCACACAATTTCAACTAAAAGTTCAATATATCTTTGGATATCATTTACATAGATTATCTTTAAATGGAGCTCCATTTCCCGCTAAAGCTTGACTTCATTGCCAATTTTTTAATTCCTTGTCGATAACGCAACTTTGTAGGCCATCGTATTCTATTATAATATTTTTTAGAATGTTAGTAAGCGATATTAACATGAAATACAGCTAAATGTAGAAGTGGGAGGCTTATCTCTCCAAAGGACAGATAGCATCAATTATCTATGGCTCACTATTGACAGCAAACTCAATTGGGACAAACATATACAGCTAATCCAAGACAAAAAAATACACCTTTAGTAGGATCGTTGAGAAAATGTAGGAAACTGGCAAGTCAGTGAATCTTATCTACGAAGCACAGAAAATCAGATATGGAATCTTAGCGTGGTCTCATACGTCGAATAGTATCATAGTAAAAATCAAAAGAATAATGAGGAAAGCCCTGAAAACCTTGTACAAATTACACTGGAGGACACCAACGAAAAGAGTATATGAGATATCCAATCGCTTCAACTTCGAGCAAATAATTTATATGGAGAAGCTAAAATTCATTTTCAAAATACTAGATGGATGGTGAAGAAAATTAATAATAGGTCAAATTAGTTAACAAAGGAAAACAATAAAAACAACACCTCTTATACCTACTAATAGTAGTCCGAGGGTAGTTTAAGTATATATATAAGTTCTAAAAGTTTGCTTGAACAAGTACCTCTGCTGAAATGCATTAAAAACAATAACACATTGAAGCATTTCAACAAATTTGCATTGCTTCACCTTATTATCAATAATAAATTGCCTACCTATCATTGTGCAACACACAAAGCGTCTCCAGCTATAACTTTCTGGCGTGATAGGTTTTGAATGGATTGTTAATATTAATGTTAATTCAAATGCCTTATTGACAAGTGAAAACTAAAGTTCTGTCAAATTATAAGACACTTATAGGAATTTTAAAATGACAATTATGCAGGAAAATTTAGATTTCATGTGCACTTCATTAGTGTAGTGCATTGCAAAAATGCAAGAATTCTCGTCATCATGTCGGTACTATTTATATACAACTAATTCAAGCAGATTTAAACCATTTGGTGAGGCCTCTTTATAAGATCGCAGCGCCAATTAGGCAAGAATCATAGCATGTTTTCCAAATTTAGGATCCAACTTTTAAAAATAAGTGGGTTAACTCAGCCTTGATTTTTGCAAAAGAAATGCAAATACGAATACAGAAAATTTTATCAGAAGACCTTGACCAAGGCAACTTCAATGAACGCTGGGTATTTTTAATTAATAGAATATGCGCTCAATCGGGCTGTGATGGCCCAATATACGGAAGATTCTTCCAGCAGCCAAGGGCGCATTTTAGTGAAATAATTAGCAATTGCTAAACAGTAACGTCGCATTGCACTGTTCTGCAACTGTCGGTTATTTTGCTGATTAGCTTAACAGCTGGCTGCGATGAGCGCTTAGTGGAGCAATCGACGATTACAATAATAATTAACCTTCGCATGGTAATTATTATGTAAAGCGATTGTTTACTACTGAGCGACTCAGGTGCTGCAACCGGTAGAACAAACGGCAAGGTTGTTGTCGTTTGTTTACATCCGCGTTGTTAAGTAAAGTCTACTTCCGAATATTGGTGCATAAAAGACCAATGACTGGACTGGCGAGTGCCTGTAGTATTTTTTAGCCGCTCCGTTATCACTCATCGCGATATCAAGTTACAGTTCGGTTCAGATTGGTTTTGCTTTTAAAAGGTATTAAGATAGGTCAGTTTGGTTTATGGTTTAATAAAGAAACTGTGTTAAAAGAAATTCGAGTATCGCTTTTAATTATTGGATTCGTTAATTCGATTGCTCAACGGGCACGACAATTTGGCGCAGCCGGTAAAAGTTTAAGTGTTGCTGTAATACAGGTATTGTGTTTGTTGTGTTTTTACTTTTGGGAGTTATGCTTTTTTAGCTACTCCATTTTTTGTTATTTTTGGGAGTTATGCTTTTTTAGCTGCTCCATTTTTTGTTATTTTTGGGAGTTATGCTTTTTTAGCTGCTCCATTTTTTATTATTTTTGGGAGTTATGCTTTTTTTTAGCTGCTCCATTTTTGTTAATTGTGGGAGTTCTGCTTCTTTTAGCTGCTCCATTTACTTTTCAGGTTAATTAAGAAGTGTTAAATTAAGTTTATTAAGTTGGATCTTTCAGCCTAAAGATACTATTGTAATGCTGAGTGTGAGTTTTGGTGTTAAGCGTTAATAGTTATGGGCGTTTGAAAGTTTTCTCGTGTGCTAGGTGAGCAATTTAAAATATAAGTAGTTATTTCATCGGGGTTTTTCTGTTAAATTATTTGATGTGAAGATAAAGCAAAAAGTGTGTGAGTCAGTGAGTGGCGTATAATTGTGAAATATCATGTGCGATTTTATATTATAAGAAACTAAGTATTGAATGTTTCTTATAAAAAATAAACCAAACTTAATTCGCTAAATCCATGGATGTAGGTAAACAAAGTGCACTCTCCTTCCTGTTATCAAAAAACACAATTCAATAAAGGAAAAAATAAATATATATATATATATAAATATATAAATATATATATATATTTATGGTAATAAATTTAGATAAAGGGCTTTTCTCGTTTCCACTTCATTTTGATAGGTTTGGTTCCTCTTTCTTGGTGTGCTAAGTAGTGTTGCAAGAGAATGCTGCTAGTCTTACCATATTTCAGCTAAAAAAAAAAAAAATTACACTTACCCATGTTGCTACAATCCCTGAGACAGAGTATATATCATTATTAATTTTCTACAACATTAAGGCAAGTGGTTCAAAATCTTTTGAACCATTTAGAGGTTCTTTTTGTGTATTGTATGGTAATAATAAGTATTTCTGTTTCGTGCCGGTTTTGCGAGGTATCGTTGGGGTTTGTTGAATTCCTATAGCTCTAACGTGATTCCACTAAGTGGATCTAAAAAATTTTCTTTTAAAGTTGTCGGTAAAGTACGGCCACCGTGCCAAAATGCAGTTAGTTACACTCTGTTTTAAAATTTTATGCGCTTTTACTTAAATTGGGAATACATTTAATAAGTATTCGAGTACTCGCGAAGAATCTTTCTGGATTAAAAGTCTTTGTCAGATTTATGTTGGAGCATATGTACGTACGTTTTAGGTAATTCAGTAGGATACAAAAGCGCTGATAGGTATGATCAATGAGAGGCGGTAAGAAGTATATTTCGCGTACCTGTTAATATCGGTGTTAAGAGTGCTAAGTGATAAGTGACAAGTGTAGTGTTTATAATGGAAATATGTGCGTGAGGTATAACAGTCTCACAGTCCTAAATGTCAACAGGAAGAAGCAATATTTTAACTAAGGAGGAATTGGCACGCTTTCAGGCCCAGGAAAGGGAGTTAGAGATAAAAGCACAGGAACTGAAGGAAGGCCAAGCAATATTGCGGAATTACGAGCAGGACTGGGAATATATTGGGGAACATATAACGGCAGAGTTACAGAAACGGTGGACAAGAGAGGAAGAGAAGGAATTGTTAAAGAAACTGAATGAGAGTGCTAAAAGCAGTACAAAGGGCGAAGCTTTAGACCTATTGGTAACAGCAGCATTCGAAATTATCCAGAGCCGTGAAGAAGAAGCAGAGCAAGTATTGGAAGAAATCCAAAAAGAGAAGAAAGGGCTGATAAAGAAAATAGATTCACTAAAGGCACAGTTAAGAGAGGCTGAGGAAACTACAGCGGGGTTAGAGGAAGAGTTGGGGCTCGAGCGATCTTCACAGAGAAAACCGATTCAAGAGGGTAATAAGGTGAGTACGAGTAAAGGGTTCAGGCCGAGGAAATTGTTATTTTGGGAACAGCATAAAGAACCAGAAGAAAATTTAGAAAGAGAGCTAATCAGGAGAAATAAGCAGGAAGTAGCGCCGAGTGGAAAAGTAAGAACAGAGCAGAACCAGATAAGGCCAGAGGAAAGAAACATCACAGGGCAAGACAACATGGCAGACGTGCATGAAAAAGTGATGGATCTAGTATCCAAGTATGTACCTATACTATCTGGCGAAAGGTCGTCCAAACTGGCGAAGGAAGTGTATCGCTTTCTGAGCTGCAGTAAGGATCTACACGATAGACTGACAGAGGAGGAGCAGAAGATTTTTATCAGGTGCATAAAGTATCGCCTAACGGACGATGCGTACTACTTGGTAAGCTCACAGGAACCAAAAGATTTTGATGCTTTACAGCAAGTAATCAATTCGGCCTACATACCAAAAAAATCGTTTAGCGAATTGCGAACGGAAATGCTGGCATGCAGGCAGAGGCCTGGTGAGGATATCAGGGAGTTCGCAGACCGGATGAAGGAATTGCTCGACCAAATAAAAGCGGCGGTCTCAGCGAAATACCCAGGAGGTGATACAGGATTGATAGCAGAATTAGAGGCAGATGCAGTAGCGACATTTAAAGCTGGCGTTAGGAGTAAACCTACTCAAGTATACCTCACTGGACGGAAATTCGATTCGCTAGAAGGAGTACAAGAGGAAGCTACATACTATGAAAAAGATGCACAAAGGCTCCAAGTAAGAGACCCAGAAGTGGTACAGGCAGGTTGGAGGTCTAACTCATTAGGTACGCAAAACAGTTGGGGAGCAGGCGAGGCTGGCCCCAATCGAGTTCAGCGACCGCAAAGACCAATTTATTCCACTGCTAGGCCAGTATCACCCATAAGATACCAAGGGCCGGCAGCCAGGGTAAACCCACCGAGAACCATTCATTGCTTTAAATGTGGACAACGGGGTCACATTGCGAAAGAATGTAGGACACAGCCCCCTTACTGCACCAAGTGCAACAGCTATGGTCATGAGGTAGCGGGCTGTAGGAAACAGCAGGTACGTTTCGCAAATACTGCGGTAGGTAGTCCAGGTGAATGTATTCAGCCCGTATCGGGAGTTCTCTATTGTCAATTCTGTAGGACATGTGATCACTATACAGAAAACTGCCTCAGAAAGTACCTAGCAGAACGCGCTGACCAACTGGAGGGAAACGGGGAGCGGCAGCTGGGGAATTCGTCCACAGCTGCCTTCCATTAACAAACTCCAGAGACACATCGCCGAGGGGGGATGATATTTCAGTAGACTTAAGTTTATTGAATAATTGTAGCATCACAGTTGAAGCAGACATAGGGTTAACAGGTAAGTTAAATCTTTTGGTTGATACCGGGTCCACATGTAATTTAATA
Source organism: Dioctria linearis (assembly GCA_963930735.1). NCBI lineage: Eukaryota > Metazoa > Arthropoda > Insecta > Diptera > Asilidae > Dioctria > Dioctria linearis. Next base: position 244,531,700 of record OZ005740.1, on the reverse strand, counting down.
AAATTTAATAAGATAAAAAAAAACACGTTTATTCAGCCTCAACGAACTATTACTATTGGGGGTTTATTTGGGGCTCAAGGAAAGTCCGTAGGGGTTTGTCAATCCAAGTTATGTATAGATACTGAAGAGCATGCTTGCGAGTTCAATGTAATTTATGACACAGACTCAATACCAGCTGACGGAATACTGGGTATCGAATTTCTTAAGGATAGAGCTATCATCGACTGCATCAACCAAAAACTATCAATACGGAATGTAAAAAGGAACAAGGAGGAGAAGCCTCTTTTTGCGAATGTAACAGGAAAAGAAAGTATTAACGTAGTGACATTGGCCAAAGCTTGTCAAAGAAGCGTTAGTCAATCTAGTAACAAAAATCCTCGAGAAATCTCAACAGAAACAGTGAAACAGAGCATTAAAGAGAGAATTACAGAGCTAAAGGACATTATTGGTAAAGCGATGGCAGCCTCAGACAGCATAGACCGGTATCTAACACAGATAAACAAGAGAAATGAGAGAGTGAAAAAGATGACGGAAGGCCTTGCCCAGAAACAATCCCAGCAGAAAAACGAGATGAAGGTCACCCGGGATGCAAAGGCGCTGAAACATGAACACAGGCGGGGAAATACTTTGACCGCAACCCTTCATACGGAGGCTGGTCAACTAGATGATCGCCTGGTAAGGGATGAGTTCATAACATGGCCTACAGGCATGTGGGGTGAAGAGCAGGTGAGAGTAGCTGTTGAACGGGAAAACGAGCTAGGGCATCCTCGCACGGAAGTCCAGCTCAATAATCCCCGGATGAAAGCTTCTGCACTTGTTCTTGAACGCGAGAGCACGAATGGACTAATAATACGCTTGAAACCCAGAACAGAGCAACTGGTGAGAATCCCAGTTGAGAGTGAGGCTGAAATGCTATGTATGGCCGAAGAAATATGTCCTGGAGTGTATTGCGGAAATACAATAATCAGGCCTAAGAATGGACAAGCCTTTGTGGGAATCATAAATGCTAGGACTGAGGCCGTGGAGGTAAAAGATTTCAAACCAAAGTTAGAAGGACTGAACCGGTATTCAGTAGTACCACTAGCGGATAGTGAAGGGAAGTATAATAAAAGGCAACAGCGACTAAAATTAATGAAACAATCACTGTTGTTGGGAGAAGATCTCAATCCAGAGGAGAGGGAATCCGTGACTCAGCTCTGTTACGAATACAGTGACATTTTTCATTTGCCAGGAGACAAACTGACCTATACTCCAACAAAAACCTTTCAATTACCTCTAATGGCCAACACAGGGCCCATACATAGAAAGCAGTACCGAATGCCGGAAGCTCACAGAGAAGAGTGTAAAAAGCAACTCGAAAAATTGTTAGAGGATGACATAATAGAGCATAGTGATAGTCCATTTAATTTTCCAGTACTCCTGATACCCAAAAAGGGTACTGATGAAGCTGGGAATCGCAAGTATAGGTTGTGCGTAGACTTCCGTGAACTCAACAAGGTCTGTATCCCTTGTTCATATCCACTTCCGCGAATTGAGGATATTTTGGATCGACTAGGTCATTCTAGGTACTTTTCAACGTTAGATTTAGCTAACGGATATCATCAAGTACTAATCGATCCAGCAGATAGAGAGAAAACGGCTTTTAGTACCAATTTCAATCATTTTCATTATAAAAGATTGCCATTTGGGCTAAAGACAGCGCCTCCATTTTTTCAATCGCTCTTAAACAGCATATTAACAGGGTTACAGGGAGTAAAATGTTTCGTGTATCTCGATGATGTTGTGATATTTGCAAAAAACTTAGACGAACACAACGATAAGTTAAGGCAAGTATTCCAACGTTTTCGGGATCATAACTTGAAACTACAACCTGCTAAATGTCAGTTTCTGAAAAAAGAAGTGGTGTATCTGGGTCATGTATGCTCGGAACAGGGAGTAAAGCCAGATCAACGTTTAGTGGAAGTCGTAAAAACATTTCCAAGGCCAAAGACAGTGCGACAGGTACAGTCTTTCCTGGGGCTAGCTAATTACTATCGGAAATTCGTCCCTAACTTCTCACTAATCATGGCTCCAATTAATAATTTATTACGGAAAAAGGTAAGGTTTGATTGGGGACCCAAATGTGATAAATCATTCACCCTGATAAAAGAGGCTCTCACTACGCCTCCATTATTAGCTTATCCGGATTTCACGAAGGAATTCACGTTACTGACGGATGCTAGTGGTGAATCCCTAGGGGCAGTTCTAGAGCAGGAAGGAAGGCCCATCAGTTACGCCAGTCGCACACTCAATCCGGCCGAGAGGAACTACTCGACAACTGAACGTGAGCTACTAGCCATAGTCTGGGCCGTAAGTAACTATAAATGTTATCTGTTGGGCAGGCATTTCAAAGTAATTACTGACCACCAACCTCTTCGGGGTGTTTTCAAGGTTAGAGATACGACGTCACGCATGGTACGATTTCATCAGAAATTGTCGGAGTATGATTTCGAGATTTTATATAAAAAGGGAAGGGAAAATGGCAATGCGGATGCTCTAAGCAGAATACCCCAAAGAATAACAGAAGCCAAATTCGAGGAGAGCGAAATGCATCCATGCCTAGCTATCACTCGGGCACAAGCTCGAAGAGAAGATTCCGGAGTAAATGATACATCACCTATGGAATCCGGAGAGGAATGGGGTGACCTCGATGAGGCAGAAGTAATAGCAGGAAAGGTGATGGGTGATCCGAACCCACAGCATATCACAGATCCAGATGAAGTTGAGCCGATCTTGAAGGACTTCCATGACTCTCGGTTTGGAGGACATCTCGGAAGAGATAAGACCTTAAAACGAGTAAAGCGCTTCTATCATTGGAAAGGGATGAAAAGGGATATCGCGAAGTATATTAGGCGCTGCCCGCAGTGTCAGAAAAATAAACACAGTCGAGCTACTAAGATGCCGTTGGTGATCACTTCAATCTCAAGCAAACCTTTTGAGAAGGTGTACGTCGATTTGGTGGGACCATTGCCGTTGAGTCACAATGGCAACAAATACATCTTATCCTTGGTGGATGATCTCACTAGGTTCGTCAACTTCGTAGCGATCCCGGATCAGAAAGCGAATACTGTGGCACGAGCTCTGTTCGAGCAAATTCTCAGCCGATATACTCTACCAAAACAATTAGTTACTGATCAAGGAGCGAATTTTACAGGAGACGTGCTGAAGGCCCTCTGTAAGATGTTGAAAATAAAAAAATTACAGACTACTGCCTATCATCCGCAGTCAAATGCCGTAGAGAGACAGCATTCCACGTTAGCAAGCTATTTGAGAAGTTTTGTAGATCAAGACCCGCGGAATTGGGACGAATTCCTGCGGACGGCAGCTCATGCCTACAACAACTCGGTGCATTCGGGCACAAAATTGACACCAATGGAAACTTTATTCGGATTCGTCTCGGAAGTTCCCAGTAGCTTGCAGCGGAAGCCTGAACCGCTATACAATGCCGATAAATATCATAATGTGTTACGGTTTAAATTGCAAAAGGCATTCGAACTAGCAAAGCAAAACTTGATCAAAAGTAAATTGTCCGCCAAGAAGTACTATGATAGATCCGCGAGGGCGATAGAGGTGCATGTCGGTGAAAAGGTTCTGGTTAGGGACCCGGCTCGGGCGGGAAAACTGTCGTCAATCTTCAAGGGTCCTTATGAAGTAATTTACGTTCATAGCCCAGAGAATGTAACAATCCTTATCGGAGAAAGCTCAAACGGGTTCACGTGAATCGGTTAAAAAAATTTGAATGATACTGTTATTAGTAAATTTTGTTTTTATTTTACCTTACAGGTAAAGCAGCAGAATCGTACAAGAACGGACGAAAGAAGAGACCTAGTGGCCCGATTCGGAGTCCGTTCAGGAGACGGACGCTAAAAGAAGCCCAGAAGAGCCGGCAAGGCATAAACATATACATTTGTAGAGGAAATTTAATATTGGAAGGAAAAGATCATTAAAAAAAAGAGAGAATTTAAAAAAATAATAAGTAAAAAAAAAAAAAAAAAAAAAAAAAAAAAAAAAAAACAGAGAAGTAAAAACAAAAAGGGTAAGAAAAAAAAAGAGAGAATTAAAAAGAAACTAAAGTAAAGAGAGTAAGAAAAAAAATAATAATATTAAAGTAAAGAATAAGAATTAAAGTAGCGAGAGAAAGAAGAAAAAAGAAAACATACTCATTGAAAAAATTGGTAAATAAAAAGAAAAGTTAAGAAAAAGAAAAAAACAAGGCAATTGGAAAGAGAAGTGTAAAAAAGAAAAGAACACTTATAAAAAAAAAAGGTAATTGAAAAAAAAAAGGACGAAAGGTGGTAGAGAGAGAGAGAAGGAGGAAGTGGATAGATAGTAGGATAAACTAAATCTGTACCGTGATTTATTTTATTTTACTAAATAATAATAAAAATCGTACTAAATAAATTATATACAGAGTGGTTTCTTTTATTTTTGTATACTAGGTAGGATAAAATTAAGAAGGTTGTCATATAGTTAGTTGGGAGAAGTTAAGAAGCTGAATATGGAAGCAGTCGCCATAATCTTGTTGATGTTCATCAGTTTGTCATACGCTGGGCAGGCTGGTTACAATATAAAGCCCATAATGCAGTCCGGAGTATTGTTCGAGCAAGTAGGAAAAGCAAACTTTTACACTAGGCATTGGACTATTCTATCCAAAGTAGAAATGCCGGACTTGGCGGTCGAGCTGGAGTTCGCAAACAATTGCAGCAAGCTGGTTATACAGCTCTGCACAAAAATCAACCACAGAGAGAGAGAACTCGGGAACAGATGTGAGCTAGCCACTAAGGAAATAGGAAGTTGGATGGCGAAGATTAGGAGACAGGATGATGAGTTGAAGCACCACACCCATGCGGAACCGACTCTTCGAGGGAAACGATCTTTCTTTGATGGTATAGGGTCCCTGTCAAAAACACTTTTCGGGACCATGGATCACGCAGATTCGGAAAATATCTACTCGGCTTTGAGGGATCTAGATGGAAAAGAAAACCGCACCTTCACCTTGCTTCAAGAGCAAACAACAGTGATGACATCGACGTTTAATCTATTCAATGCGTCGCGCGTTCAGGCAGCAGCAGAGCGAGAGGAACTTTGGAATAAAATCAATGCCATCACCGCCGCGCAGCAAAGTCAAGACCTGGAGATAACAACGTTAACACGGAGAGTGGAGATAAATGAAATACTGACACTAATGACCCTCCAACTGCGAGAACTCAGCGATGTCCAAGAAGGTTATGCGAACATGTTAGTCGCACTGAGCATGGGAAAACTTCACCCCATGATTATTCACGCCCGGCAGCTAACAGAAATTATGACAAACGCTACAAAACAATTGGATTTAGCAGAGGAATTTCTGGACTTCCAATTGTTGACTCAAATTGCTAAGGTGAGCGCAATGCAGGGTCCGCAGCACATTATGGTCAGAATAGACATTCCTCAACCGGAGAGAGTGGCTTTTGAACTGCACAAAGTATACACCATTCCCGCAGTAGTTGATGAGGACGGCTACCATGTATATGAGTTGGGAGCCGAATTTCTAGCAGCAAATAATCACGATCGCCAGTATGTCCTGCTAGACTATCAACAATATGAGAAATGCCAACAACTGACAACCCTCGAAAATCATTTGCGTTTCCTGTGCCCACAGTTGGGACCAATCGTCACAGCCATTGGTGATAGCTGTGTACTCAACCTTTTTCGAAGTTTCAACGTCAACCCGCTGGCATGCAAGGAAAAATTCTCCCAAAATGGAATAGTCTAGTCCGCATGATTACCCGAAATCACTGGTTGTTCGTGATGGCCGACAAGACGAAACTAGAGGTAAACTGCCGCGATACACCTACAGCGATTGGAGAACTATGTTCTACCGGAGTATTATCAATCGAGGAGCACTGCCATCTTCAGATCGGCGACCTTTTGATCACATCAGAGGACCACGCTCAGCGAAATATTAGTCTTTGGCAACCCTCATTTTCGGAATTACCATCATGGGATAGCGTGAGCACCAGAAATAGATCTACAAAGCCTATGGCTTGATGGCGATCAAAATCGTAAGGTACGGCTGTTAGCTGCCGACAATGCCAACCAAGCCTGGAGAGATCATGCAGCCGAGATACAAAAAATAAATGAGGACATCACACGAGAGGAAATACATCGACAACAAAGTCAGCCCCACACCATCTATCTAGCCGCCACCTCAATAATTGGGCTGTTAAGTATTGCCAGTTTTATGTTAGTAGCAGGAGTTCTGATCCGCAGGAGATGTCGGAAGCAAAAACCAGTACCGGCTAGATCAAGCAGATTGTCGATATTGCCCATCACCCGGAGTTCAATAAAACCCACTGTAACAACAGGACAGCCTACCGAAGACAAGGAAACGAACGATGGCCTCCAAGTAATCGTGCCTACTACAGCAACATTGCCCACAGCAAACCTGCCTACGATAGTCGGAAAACAGCTGGTACAGCTAGCGTAGTAACAACTGTTGTAGGGTTAGATATTTTGTTACACTAAGTGTTATATTGGATAGGACAGTGGCAACCTTTAGATAGACGGAATCACTCTGAGTAATTAGACCAATATAAATATTGTATTCAAGTTAAGTGTAAGAATTGCTAGAAAAAAAAAAGGAAGGAAGAATAACTTTAAGGCTAGATGAGTGTAAAAATTGTAATTAGTGAGAGAAAAATTTTGTTGTTATGGTTTGGATAGTATTTTTGTAAGTATTCGGGCTGTAAAAAGAACTTTTTGTTATTTTGTCATTATACCTATAGGTAGTAAGCAATGTTTTCTAACGGGATAATACGTGTAAATGAATTAATGAATTCTTGTCCAATAGGTACATACAATTTTAATGTAATAGAAATAAATAACTTATTACGATAAGTGGAAAAAGTTTCAAAGTAAAAGACATGTGAAGTAAAAAAATAGAATAAAGAAATATAATAGAAGAATGTAAACAAAACACAAGTATGCAGTTATTTATATTGTTGTTAATTAGTAAAAAAAAAAAAAAAAACAGTAAATAAACTAAAAGAGAAAATAGAGATGTTGTGAGAACACAATAAAAAAGAAATGAGATAAAAGTAAGAAAGAAATTAAATATGTAAAGGAAGTATTGAAGTTAAATGTAAGAAGAAAATAAAAAGAGAAATGCTGTAAAAATAAAAAATGTAAGGAATGAAAAAGGAAGATAAGACAATTTAGATAGTAGGAATGTAAAGAAAATGTAAACAATCTGAACCGAACGAGAAACAAAATATTCTCAGTTGTTAATTAAGACAGTTTCACTCTCCAGATCTAGTTCCCTGCGGAAACTAGTTTTTCCAAGGGGGGAGGGATGTGATGGCCCAATATACGGAAGATTCTTCCAGCAGCCAAGGGCGCATTTTAGTGAAATAATTAGCAATTGCTAAACAGTAACGTCGCATTGTACTCTTCTGCAACTGTCGGTTATTTTGCTGATTAGCTTAACAGCTGGCTGCGATGAGCGCTTAGTGGAGCAATCGACGATTACAATAATAATTAACCTTCGCATGGTAATTATTATGTAAAGCGATTGTTTACTACTGAGCGACTCAGGTGCTGCAACCGGTAGAACAAACGGCAAGGTTGTTGTCGTTTGTTTACATCCGCGTTGTTAAGTAAAGTCTACTTCCGAATATTGGTGCATAAAAGACCAATGACTGGACTGGCGAGTGCCTGTAGTATTTTTTAGCCGCTCCGTTATCACTCATCGCGATATCAAGTTACAGTTCGGTTCAGATTGGTTTTGCTTTTAAAAGGTATTAAGATAGGTCAGTTTGGTTTATGGTTTAATAAAGAAACTGTGTTAAAAGAAATTCGAGTATCGCTTTTAATTATTGGATTCGTTAATTCGATTGCTCAACGGGCACGACAGGGCTTCATTTAGAGTGACAGAGCTAGAAAGTTCATAGGCTGAGTGCTGTTATGAATTTGCCCAACGAATGCAGTATAAAAATCGAAGTCAAAATAAATTAAATTAATTTTATTTAAACATTTTGCTGGAAAATCTTTTCTAAAAAAAAAGAATCACTAAATGATTACATTTATAGCAATTTATAAACCAATACTTATCTTGAAGCAACGCCGCCAGGTCGAGTCGAATTTCATTATTGTCGCTCGGGGCGACAGTCCCGTCACAATGTTTATGACATGGATGAAGAAAAGCATCTGAGCATGGCATAAGCAAAAATTCTTGGTATGGAGCACCTATCGTTGGTCATAAATAAAAAGACCAGAGTTGGTGCAACGTTTTATTTGCCAAGATCTTTAGGACTTAGGTCGTCATATATTGACGCAAAAGTATCTCTGATAAATGCCTTTCTATGCATTGCATCTTATCACATTGAACAAAACTACCGGAAGAAAAAAGAATAAACAAATAATATTAGCACAACACTTTCAAGATATGTGACTCAATCTGAACAAAAATTAAAAAAAAAACTGGAGCCATCTCTGCATTGCCTTCGCATAATTTGTAGTAATTACCTTTTACAGTACTTAGCTATTTCACTGAATATTCTTACGGACAAGCACAATTGTTTGCAGCCATATTTGAGAAAAATATCGCCAGAGTAAATCAACAAATAAAGCTCAATGTACACGGCAAAAATAACCCAAAACTACGAACTGCTTCCTTAACCCCAGGAAATGTCAAATACCAATGACATTTCAGAACTGTCACTGTTGTAAGCAAACTCAGCACACGAATTTCAGCAATTTTTTTGTCAGCAAATTGGATTTTGAATATCTGGTAATATCGCAAAACGAAGGGGGAAAAAGACGGAAATAAGAAATGGTACCATTATTTCCCTTAAGAAATGGATACGGCCGAGCAGTCCATAGTATATATGTGAGTGAATCAATCCAACTGATGGTTCTCAGTCACCGAAATTCGAAAGAAAAATGTTCAAGAAAATTTCTAAGAACACTCATAAATATCAGCGACCAAGACAAGCCAAGCCACCTGAATCAATCTAACTCTCTGTAACCATGGCTACCAGTAGTGCATGAATATCTAAAAAAAAAAAATGTCAAATCTCTCTAAGAAAACTAAATGCTTGTGCCCTTCTCCGAAAGAGTCAACCTGCAAAATCAATCCACCAATTCGTTTGGACCGTTGCAAGAATTTAATGCATCCCTACGAATCAGACTTGAATTAGTGTCGCTACGACAAATAATGGATGATTGCATGGAACTAGGGTTCTACTGGAAGAAATCTAAATCATCAAAATTCGTTAAGTAAGTTTGTATATTTCTCTTGCGAGCTCTCCACCAAGTTGTCCAGCACCATTCACCGCGAAGGTGAGGTCGCGCTGTGGGTGGGGTCATGACCCTCGTGACCCTCCCCCTGTATACGCGCCTGCCCAACACACTTTTTAAATTAACGAAAGGCTTTATATCATCATGTATACCTACCATTAATCATACCTATTACTAACACGCTTAACGGGACACCACATCATATTTTACCAACAGGTACTGGTGGTCCAGTCGAGTCGTCGGATATGGAATTCAGCAAATAATTTAGGTGGAAAAAAGTAAAAATATTAGAGCTAAGCTCAGTCATTTTTGTACTAGCTGTGAAAATGTTCATCATAAATTTTTAACTAAATTTTCTTGTTATTTTTTTCAAGTTTTTGTTTTTTAAAGAACAAATTAACTTATATGTAGGATGTCCCAAAGCTTGAACCGATGAAAGTATGTGCGATATTGCTGAAGACAAGTATTTTTAACGAATATGATCTTTGTTAAATCAGGATCCTCCTACATACCTATTTACAATTTTTTCTAAAGAATTTTCTGTGCATTTTGCTCTATAGAAGTTAATAAATATTTTTCTTTTTGTGTAGATATATATAGTTAGTGGACTAGCGTTGCGTTATTTATAATATATGTGTAAATTGTAACGTTCTACTCCGACGACTGCACTGCCAATATCCGTTGAGCAACACCACGACACTGATTGTTGTAACGAGCCGTGTATTTGGTTACTCAGGCAGAGATGTGAGTTATAGCGCATTCCGGATCTCAACAATATCTATGCCAGTAGGAACAAGGTGACCAAACCCCCCGTTTGAGACCTCCAATGACAATTCAAGGCGCTTCCTCTACAGTTACAGTACCGGAAACTGTTCTGGCTTTCGACACAGCTCTGGCTTCTTAGGTAACAATTCACTGATAATTATACGATTACCGCAGACTATAGTGCCAAGGCATCGTTCACCTCGGTCAGTTCGAAGAGCTGTATCTGCTGTAACAATATGGATGGCCTGAACAGAAAATCTTCAGTTTCGGAATAGTCCGAGATTATGTTGTCACAGTGACAACCTCCCTAAATAGTTTGATCTCTTTGTGAAGATTTTTTTTTTTTAAAAACGCTTCTTTTTTAAAAAGTATTTATCAATTATTTATTTTGTACTTATTTGCTCGGGAGTTGATACAGGACTGAAAAGACATTGTCCTTAATTAATTTACGTTATATCAATATAAGGTAGGTAAGGTAGGCCTTACATAGCAAAAGCCTTCTTGCGATCAGTAAAATGTTCAATAATTTCGATTTTAAAATTTATAGCGTATAGAGTTCGGAAATTTTTAACCCGGCACGGCACAGACGTGTGATCACAGATGCATTAAAAGGTTACATTAGAAACATTAGGTATATTCAGGCTACCACTGAGTTTTCCCAATACATGTTTCTTAAAAGAAAAAAATAGAAGAACCACAAAGTATCAGGTTATGTTAATAAAAACACAACATACTTATATAATTATACCAGATCCTCTACCTCAATCACTGCCTATAGCCGTCCTAAGTACTCCTTATTCTGTAAATACATAAAATTTCATTAATAATTAGCAAAATAAATCAAAAAGATCATAAACTTACCTAAATTGTACTTCCCTCCGATTATTTACATTTTGCTAATGACAGCAATTGAAATTACATCACTTCAGATGTTTTCGCCCCCATTGCAGTAAGAATTTGATGCAATGAAATCATGAGTTTAACGTTGCGAGGGAAACATATCATGGAGTAGAGACGTAGCGGTTCAGGGCGGCTTTAAACCGGCGATGAGCCGCAACTAAATCACCCATTCCCATTTCAGATTTTAATCTGAAAACATCAGAACTAACTCTGAGCTCCCATAACTATCCAAATCTAAATTTTGCTTCCATCTAAGTAGGAATTTACTTCTGCTTCACCTTTATCCTACACCTAAGCAGGAATTTACTTCTGCTTCACGTTTATCCTACATCTAAGCAGGAATTTACTTCTGATTCACCTTTATCCCTGACCTGAGCAGGAATTTACTCCTGCTGCAGAAATCTATTTCTGCTTCATTTTCATGCTTCACCTGAGCAGGAATTTACTCTTGCTGCAGAAATTTACTTCTGCTTCATTTTCATCCTACACCTGAGCGGGAATTTACTTCAGCTTTAACACTGCAGCCTTACACACTGCAACAAACACATTGCAGTTACACCCTGCACCGTTTTCAATTTTTCTACCACGACCCAGATACGCTTCTTTTTTTTTACAGAAAAAAAAGGGAGCTACACAGTGTGGCAGCACTGACGTTCTTATTATGAATTTGTTAATTATTGAGCTTTTGAATTTTTTTATAATTTGTTGAAATATTATTGTAAGCTAGCTTATTTTTAAGAATTGCATTACTATTTTTGAATTGTATATCATCTTGTGATATTAGTATTAGTAATCTTTATAATTTGTTGAAATATTATTGTAAGCTAGCTTATTTTTAAGAATTGCATTACTATTTTGAATTGTATATCATCTTTGTGATATTAGTATTAGTAATCTTTAAATAAAACTTTATATTTGAACTTGAAAAGTTGAGTTATCTATTTATCAACTGGCACCATGCAACAGAGTATAATAATACATAATTAACTTTCAGCAAAAACGTTACTATGTATATCATTACTTCATTATTCAACTTATGAATAATGTGGTAGCATGCACCGATTTCAAATTAATGTCATATAAATTATTATATCGGACTAAATATTAAATTTTAATTGGAAACTTCATCAAGTCAAATTATTGAATTGCTACAGAAAATTGTAAATATGTAATGTATTTTATTTATTTTATTTTATTTACTTATTTTTAACACCCTTGATGAAATCTCATAGGGTATATTACGTTTGTCATTTCATTTGCAACGCATAGAAATAATACTGGTAGAGCAAAATGGATTGGACATCCACTTGTTCCCCCGGAAGTCCACACCATAGTTTATATGTATATTTTCTGTGGAATGAGGAGAAAATGAAGGAAATAAGATATAAAACAATAATGTATTCAATCGAGAAGTATTTGGAACATATTCGAATTATGTAAAACCCCTCATTATTAAATTAAGGCTAAAAGAAAGCAAAACACTTGTATCGCAAATATTCCACAAATATATTTGTTTAAGTTTTAATAGAATTAAAACTATGTTATAAATTAAAAAATCCCGACGCGTTTTGCCTTATTGGGGCATTAGCAAGAGCTGGCTACTAACTGAAAACAACGTTTGTGACTTATATAAATAGGCTTGGTTTAAGTAACGGACTTCTGGCTTAGAAATCTATTATATCGTTCACTAATACATTGCCATTAGCCAGAGCTCGTCTAATTTCCAAAATTTTAAATTTATTAAGTATGGGACCATTGCTGAAATTATGTAATAGAGTAAGTTTATTGATATATGTACTGTGATTTTCTATGGCAAGATGTTTTGAGAGACCCGATTTAGGCTTCTTTAGCTCATGTGACATGTTCAGAAAAAATATATATATATATATGTATATAAAAAACTAGATTTTCTGAACACAAGAAGTCTATATCGGGCCTCAAACCATCTTCCTATTTGTGGAATATTTGCTGCTTATACAAATGTTTTGCTTTTTTTTAGCCCCAATTTAATAATGAGGGTTTTACATAATAAAACAATCGATGTCCAATTAAAAAAGTATTGTAATTGATTTTAATTAAAGCATAAAAGTTAGAAAGGTAATAAAATTGTTGTTCGTTGCTCCTATTTATGCATTAAATATAAAACATTATTGAAATTGGAATGAGTGTTTGTTACAGAAAAATACCGGTTAAGAGAATAGCATGCACTCAAACCGGACTTACTGTTGACTTACAAATATCGCATGACGACTTCTTAGTGGTCCCTGCACTGGTGCTTGGAGTCGCTGTGAATGAATTACCTACCCAGCCACTCTCCCACGTCGAGAATATTGTGAAAACATGCTCATGCTTACCGTTGGGTAAGTCTTTTACAAGCATATTTACTACCCATTTGTTCCATCGCATCCACACTGCCCTTGTTTTATTGTAATACCTTTGTAATGGCTTCCAGTTTGTTTGCTGACCAAAGAGTGCCTGTGTTATAGTGCATCGTGGTCGGGGAGCAATAGCACACAACAGACAAAGCTAGAAATTATATAAGGTAGAGTTAGATTTTATATAATCAAACAGCAAGTTTTTGAAGCAGTCAAATGTGAGAATCCTCAAAGAATTTGTCAAAGAAATTGGTAAAATATTTCAAATTCTGGCAGCGTGGATGAAGAACTGGCGCTTAGATATAATTTTTATTTTTTTCCCGGACGGGAATCGAAC
>OZ005740.1:244474446-244517805 GCA_963930735.1 Dioctria linearis | reverse complement strand
TGTTTAATTTTTAACCAAAAAAATCAGATTTAAAGAGCTAAGCGGGAATACTTCACGGGAGACGTGAAGTGAAAAAATCTAAATAGCCCCGGCTGGATTGTGTCAAGAAAATATTAGATTGCGGTGCGTACCGATTATCTTTTATCGCTGCAGGGCTGATCTACTTGCCCATTACTGCGCTTTATTACTAATATAAAAGTGTTGAAAGAAAGCCGAAGATCATCCGTCGCTAGACCTTAAAGAAAGTTCTTTCCGCGAACAGGAAAGTGTGTTATTGCTATTAAGGTAACAAAGATTGGAGACTGAAACGCTGTGGCCGGGATTGAATGTCAGTCAAACGATTGAATTGACCTACACTTTCAACTCTTCTCTTAACATCTACTGAGGCACTCACACACGAATACTTACCACATTTGTAAAGTCCGCCATTTGCCAGCAATTTTTCCAAAGGAAAACAAATACAGGGATTCCATAGAAACTGCTGCACTAAATTCATCGTTGATAAGCCACTTGGCCACAAAGAACTGAGCGAGAAGTGTATGTATAACCGAGAAAAAATCTTCTCAGCCCAGTGCCCCGTAGCTTCACGGCGTCCTATGCTAGCACGTCAACCCAATCAATCTATATGCTGCACCTACCACTCGAGATACATCACCTTTGCGAACTACTCGATTTTGTGATAGGCGAACCGAAATTTGATTAGGCGCTCGCGCTCTTAATTTTACATACCCGACCGATTTGAAAATTCATTCTCATTAGCATTCCCGACGCTGTCACTTACGCACTGAACAGTAATATATGACACTCGTGCAGTGAGGAGCTGCAAAATCGTTTCTTCACAGCGAGCCTCCCCGTATACTTCGCACATATCTGCAGACCAACCATCTTACGCTCTCACTAAAGTGCACCAAAATTTGCAGAGCGCGTACACATCCTACAACTGTTAGAGAAGAGCCCAGCTGGGCTTCTGTACACACGGTTGTTGACCTAGTTCCAATTCGTACTCTTGCTACATCTGCTGCTACAGGAAAATAAGTGTTCCAATTTCTGCCTCTGGCCAGCGTTTCGTTGTAAATTTATCAAATCTCCAACTCGACTCTATTGAGCGTACAGAAAATTGTAACAATATTTTCGTTTATATAATTCATACAATGTTTTTGAAAAGAAGTCATATATTGCTTTTCAATATTTTGTTTAAGCGTGCCCAGTGCACCAATATAATTTCCATACTACTTAGTAGTATGGACCATAAGAAATGAGCTATTCAGCTCATTCATATGTTTTTTACAAGGGGTGGTCTTCTATCACCTTCATCTATGGTGGAGAGTGGTGCGGTGCCATCACCTATTCCCTACATTTTTGGGAATATTCTCTAAGGAAAACAACAAAACAACAATTTAAAATTCCCCATATTTTAGGGAATGCTCCCTACATTTTAAAAAAATGAAAATTCCGTACATTCTAAGGGAATATTCCCTAAATTTTTGGCGGGGAAAACCAAACTTCCCTGCATTTGAGGGAGAAAGACCTGCTTAAATTTTTGGGATAAAATCTAATCTTAGTTTTCCAAGGTGGAGCTTTCGCTAATCTTATCAACAAATGCCTAACCTGTGTGGCACAAATTGTTGCCACTCACTTTAGGGAATATTTTTTTACTGTGTATATAGATTTCATATAAAAAGGAAGTGTTACATAAAAACACATAGAAAATTCTTCGCAGTCGAGTTTCTTTCAAACATTACATGAAAAAATATTTCTGTCTTTCATATGTTAACTCATTTTCTCTTAATAAAATATATATAGAAACAATGGTTTTTTTTCATGTATTTTGAGCAGCCCGCAGCTGAAGTATGGTAAAGCCAAGGCCGTATATATAGATCACGAATCGGAAGTGAGAACCCTAGTAAGCTAATACCCTTTAGAGACAAAAGAATAACTGAGAATTAATGTGAATTCAAAAATCGGCATTTTTGTGTAAATTTAATATATTGATTAATTAAGCACATAATTTGTGATAACATCCCAATTGAATTGAAAGATACCATTCATCTATGTATAAGTGCTATATTTAGATAATTGAGTTTACGATAATTCTCAAATGCTCGTTGGATCTTCAGTATAAGGCTTCCGAAATTTAAAATGATATGTTTAAAAACATGTTATTTAACCCTATTTTTAATACAGACATTTAAGTAAATTCCAGGAGAAAAATATGAAAGTCCACATTTTATAAAAAAAGAAAAAAATTACAGAATTAAATTTAGTCTTTTCCTTCTTGCTGTGAAGTGGGAAAGTACTTTATTCATTTCAATTTTAAAATTTCGATGAACGTTTATGCCTAGTATCGAGTTCGAGTAGAATGTGACATACCCATACAAATTTAAGCGCTGGTAAAATCGCAAACAATAACTGGTAAAAAGTGAATATTTCTTTACTTTAAGGTAGATGGCGATTTGAAGGTCTCCACTTACTTTGCGCGGAGCATTAAAATGCTGGTAAAATTATGGAATTTCTTGTTTCTATGACAATTTCCATTTATTGAAGGATTTAATTTCTCCTAACAATTTTCAGATTAATTAAGTTAATTTTTAATTGTAAATTGTAAAAACGTTTATCTAAACATTCTTATCAATTTGAAGTTTGTTTTTTAGCGATAAAATTTTCAAACAGCTGTCACTTTCTTTTCTCCATATTAACATACGCCAAAATTTTACCACCGATTTCAATGTGCAAAATTTTGAGACCGCGTTAAATTTTATTTTCCCCGAATTCGATATTACGCTTTAGCAAAGCGATTTTATTGCCGGGACAAAAAAGCAATTTAAAAAAATTTAAAAAAAAAATATTTTTAAGGGAACTGTGTATTATCTAAAATGCCCTAAAAAGTAACAAGTACTTTTTTTATTAAATCAAACCATAGGGCGCTCAACGAAAAATTAGTTACCATATTATAATTAGTTACAACAAAAGTTGTTGTTTTACTGACAAAAAACAAATTAGGCTTGTCGGTTGTATGCCGACAATTTATCCTTCATTAAATGAAACACGAACAAGGTAAAAGTAAAATCACAGTGTTCAACTTTATTCCAATCCTAATTCTACTACACTAATTCACACTTTACAAATTCTGTAACTTCACAAATTCAATGGCTACTCTAAATTAGAACGAAGCGGACGCGACTTAACTCTGTGACGACTACTTGTAGAAGAGAGTGAGTGCCAGAGCGCCTGCTTGTACCTGGTCCAAAATCTGCAATCTTCATTCACTTCTCTTGCTGTGTTTGTGCGTAGGTTTGTTTTAGAGTATTAAGTATTGCACGATACTTGCATAGTACCATGTGTTGCCTGATGCAAGTTTATAAATTTCTTTTTGTGTCGTGTGCCGCTACATTCCCTCACAAATACCAAGTTGCCTGATGCATGCATATACATACTAGATTAATTATATGCTTTCTCTATTTTGGACACGTTTTTCCTAAGTTGATTTACCTGAGAGGGCCGCGGCAGAAAGTTATAAAATGACAACACCAGTTGTTGTCAGCCACTACATATAAAGAATTGTAGCAGATTAACAAACAAAAAAAACTCACCCCATGTATACGGCCTTGGGTGCAGCCTAGGCCAGTCGTAAATTTTTTCTTTCAGATTAAAACTACCATCGTTTCCATTTTCAACCGTTACGTCAATGCAGTTAACATCTCCTGCACCCGAAAGTTCCTCAACACAGCTGGTACTTTCGGCAATTACGAAACCTTAATGAAAACTGTCTCTTTTTAACTCATTTTAATTTGCATCGTTTATTTCTTTTGATACTAATCTTTGCGTGTGTTTTCCGCTTATACGCGCACTTTTTCGACTCAAACTTGTAATTTCAAAGAATATTTATTGTATGCAATAGAAAGATACTCAATTTAAAAAAAATATTCGTTATTTCGGTTACAGTTATTCCTTAAAAAAAATACCAATTTTTAGCGGCTTTTAAAAGTACCGCACTATGGGCCAAAATCGCAATCTAGGTGGAATTGGTTCGAAAAAGTGATAGTTGAATATATACCATACGACAATTGAAAATAGAATTTAAATACCTGGAGTGCAAGCTTGCAAAATTTCACAAACAAAGAACAAGCCAGTACGAATCTACCACTCAATAAAATACAGGTTTCTACGTTCTCGTGTAAAAGGGACGACTCAGTCTATTGTTTATTACTTGCGTTGATCGGCTTTCTATATTGATTGATTGATTGATTGAAGCAGAGGTTTGGGACCTTTTTCAGAGTCCCCCGAACGAAGGCCAAGCCAAGGCCCATTGTTCACCCTCTAGGCCCATGAGCGATCGCTCATAGGTCCCAACCGGACGCTCTTATAAACTTCAGTATCGGCTCCCAGCCTTCCTTGCCGGCATCGTGTAACTCGTCCAGGAGGTGTGAGCCAAGAATTCTGTAACGTATTCCTGAGAGTGCCGGGCAGTGATATAGAAAGTGGGTCACTGTTTCGGACTCCTCTCGGCAACGCCTCTTTATAGGATCATCAACAAGGTGTGAAGGTGGCCCCTGAGAGAAGAGTGCCCAGTGGGAATGGACACCAGAGCTCTCAGGGTTGGCTTGTTGAGTCCTAGGAGCTTATTCGTTTGATTTGGGTTTGGTTTACCCCACAGTTTCTTTGTTGTTCTACCCGTGGGATCTTCTAACCAACGGCGACTGGGTTGGTGGTCAGCCCAGCTTGAAATGATTGAGACAATGTGTTTTGGTGCAATCCTGACTATAGAGGCAGCTTCCTCCGAGGCTGCACCAAGGCGAGCAAGCTCGTCCGCCCTTTCATTCCCGATGATGTTGCTGTCCCTCAGAACCCACTGCACTATCACCATGTTATTCCAAGAAAGGGAATTCAGGATGGTTTTGCACTCCATTAATAATTTTTAAGTTCTAAAGGGCTTAGACAAAGCTTTGACAGCTGCTTGGCTGTCTGAGCAGATGTCTATCTCCTTATTCTCAGTGTCTGGGTTAAGGATAGTAAGACATTTATCGTACATATTTATAATTTTTATTTTTTAATAATTAATAAAAGTAATTGGATTGTTTTTTATAAATATTTTAAACATGTCTTTAATATGCTTTGCACGAGTCGATGGCCTCCCTAAACGATTGACTGTCCGACTGTTTCCTCTTGAAATGTATTCCACTTCATTTAAGAGATGCGCGATACCTTCTCTATCAATTATGGTATTGTGAAGTGAAAGACTTAGCCTGCCTTTACAATATCATCAGCTGTGTCAACATCGATCTCAATGGCTTTTGCTAATATCCTCCATTTAGAATATGAAATACCAAATGTACATTCTATTGATCGTCTGGCTTGAAAAAGACGTTCGTTGAACGATCCCTTTTATACCCTAGATGAAATCTATAGGATATAGCAAGTTTGTCATTCCGTTTATAGCACCTCGAAAAAATGATGGTAGAGCAAAATAGATTGGACACCCACGCATAATATTTAAAGTTATTTTGATTTTTACATATCCGTCCGTCCGTCCGTCCGTCTGTGCGCACGAATCGTTTTCCGCTATATGTATATTTGAACACTGCCTGAGAACGCGTCGACGTAGAAAGCTGAAATTTGGTACATGGTGTTTTCGTTCCACTAGTAAATAAAATTTCAAAAATGGACTAAATCGGGCAGCTGCTTCTTGTTGTTGCCATATAAAAATTTAGGTTTTTTACGTATACTTCGAAAACGATCAGTCCACGACATTTTTATTGTACTAGAAACTTCTTCAGAATACGAATTCCTATAAAATTGGTTAAAATCATTTTTTCTGTGCGACAAACCGTTCTAGAAATATATGCGAAAAACAACTTTAAAAATCAAACTTGAATAGATCGGTGACCATACGAAATTTAATACGGACATTCATCTAGGTTAGGTTATCGTAAGAATTGGTCCTAGATAAATTCTAGATTTTTTGCTTGTTCTGTATCTAATTCTAGACGACTTTTCGGTTTGAGCAGGTGCGCGCTGGAATAGAAGTATTTATTCTCCTGAACCAAATCAAATAATCCCGATGCTTTAAAAGTATCGCCATCGCTTTGTTTTCAATACGTCAATCATAATAAATTTATATAACTTATATTTACATAATTATAAAAATTTGAGCCAGCGTACTTAGGGCAATTTATGCGTATGTGTTTTGTATCCAGCGAACCGATGCCGTTAGGAATGTTTTCGTCCGTTGGTATGTAGCGGTTGTAGAATTTGCATATTATCTTAGTAGTTGCTTTTATTATTTTGGATACCGTGCTTACTCCCATTCTAAGGTGGCGTTCACATTGATTAAGTATGAAGTATACAACACGCAGTATGCAGTTGTTTAATGTTCTTAGAAAACTTACTGCATTTCGACTGAAATTGCGTTGTGCAATACATTTTATTTTAGCATGCTGGTCACATTGATGAAGTAGCAGTAAAAATTGCGCAGTAGAAATCGCATGCAGCTGTCGATGCTAGTTGCATGCAGTATATGCTGAGAAGTTGAGGCCATAACTCACTTAAACAGAAAAGTTATTCGATCTTTTTGTTTGTCGATTACTGTTTAAAAACGAAAAAGAAATAGAAACAAGAAAACAAATTATTCGTCATTTTGCGCATTTTTTGTTAAAATGGCTGAAGATATTGCTATCAAGGTGGTGGAAAACTGGTTTTGCTCATTCTGTAGAAACTAGAAAACTTCTTGAATTTTTCATCTTCTAAAGTAAGTATTGCATACTGCGTGTTGCATACTGTGTATTTCATACTTCAGCAGTGTGACCGCCGACTAGACATTTCCAGACCTCTAAACAATAATCCAGTAGACATGTACCTGTGAAGAGATATTTTATTATTGTAAAATATTTTTTATTTATTTCAAGAAACAATTGCAAGGAATAAGTGGAAAGCTTTGCGGGATAAATTTTGATTAGTTATTTCAATAATCCATATGAAACGGTCTGGCGATGCAGCGGATCCAGTGAGCACATATCAATGCCCAAATTGGCCTTTCGTTTAGAGCTTATTAGTTTTAAGAGATCAATTTGAATGCAGGAAGTCTTCTGGGAATGTCAGCAACAATTCAAAGAAAACTTCTTCTGCTGGTATTGAGCCAAGTAGTCCTGAAAATTATGTCATTACTGCTGAATATTGTACTCCTGAAAAAAAATGGAGAAGTATAAAATCTTTCCGATACTTCATTTCCCTTTGCAAAACGACCTAGCTAAAGAAATTTTTCAAATTAAGGATTTAGATTCGTTCGGGAAAATGTCCTTCAGAATGGATGTGATGGGTCTTGTGCAGAAGTACATGCGTAAAAATCAAGGAGTAGCCTGTAGCAGTATTAACAGCAGTACTTCAGTCATTCCTACGCAGAGACATGTCTCCAATCAGCGAGAAGATTTTAATAGTTATCATCAATACCCTTTGCCACTTTATTCATGTTCTGCCCGTAGTCAGAGAGAACACGCTATAAATAAATTCATATGTTGGAAACTATAATCCTGGTTCAAATCAAAATTTCGTGGCTTTGTTCACCTGTTCACCAAGTTTACTACACTGTAACTCGCACTCAAATTAGATTTTTGAAATTCAATAGATTTTATAATTTATAATTAATATATAATAGACATGTGCCTGGTAATATTATTTCAAAACCACTTATAATTTAAATTTATCTGTAAAGCTTAATTCAATATTGAATAAATGTAAAAGAATAATTAAGATCAAATCAAATATGTGTTAGCTCAGTATTAGACAGTCGATCAAATTGGTTCTCTATTTTATTGAGAAAGAATCTTTATTGTAGTCGCTATCCACAATACAGCTTTTGTTAATATTTTTTTATTCGGTCGAGACCCGTTATAATGTGTTTTATATTAGTATATTACTATTCGGTCGATGCCCGCTATAAGAATCTTTATTACAGTCGATACCAGAAATAAAGTATTTTATGTTAGTAAATTCTAATTCGGTCGAAACTCGCAATATGAATCTTGAATTTAATCAGTATTCAAAATAAAATCTTTAATCTAATAAAACTATTTATTTTAACTGTCAATTAAATAAAGTATCTGGTGTGGACTACAAGAACAACATATTACATACGCCATTATAGATCTCAGAGTTTTTTAACAAAATTAAGAATACAAAATTAAAATTCAACAGTCTGTGGAAGGTAAATTGGTTTATTTGGATGATTACTACAAATGGGATTAAATTTAAATGAGTGAGAAAAGGTGTAATGTTGAAAATTAAATTAAAATGCCTATAACCTCAAATATGACGAATGAGCGCTAATGACAGCACTGACTCTGTCTGCAAAAAATGTGAAAATCAAGTCACATATGATGATAAAGCCCTACAATGTGAGGGCTTCTGCGAGAAATGGTATCACATAAAATGCTGCGAAGTAAGTAACAAAGATTATATAAAAATTAAAGATTTTAAAATCGCGACGTGGATCTGCAGAGAATGTAAGGACACTATTAGGTGGTTAGCTCAAAACAAATTATCAGAATTTATAAATTTACAGAAAAAACTATTAGTAAAAATGGACCAGAATAAAAAACATATGAAAGTAATGGAGGTTGAGATGGACAAATTACAGAAAAATGTTGAAATACATACAGGCACAGTTTCTGCCTCTTATGCAGCCTAGTTAAAACAACATAAATCATATAACACCAAGTGAACAAATAAACGAACAAATGACACAAGGAATTATAATAAAACCGAAAAAACGCAAACAAGTCATACTACAAGAAAGGCTGTAAAATTGAATATACAACCTAGCAAGATAGGAGCCCCAATTGTACAGATAAAAAATACTAAAAACGTGGGAATAGTAATAAAATCAGATAAAAGAAACAAATAATGAAAACATAGCTACAGCCATAAAAAACAATTTGGGTGCGGAATACGACATATACATAACCACACAAGGAAATCCAAGACTTTTCATCACACACCTGGAAAAAAACTACACTACAGCCGAATTCCTATTAGAGCTTAAGCAGCTAAACTGCTACATTACCGACGAGAACAAAATTAAAATAGTACATAGTAGAAAAAATAAGAAAAATGGGTAATGGACACTTTACATGGAGGTCTGCGGCACAACATATAAAAAATAATCGGCAAATACGTAAAAATCGAATGGAATACGCACTTTGTGAGGGAAGATTTTGGAGTAAAAAGATGCTACAATTGTAATGGCTATAATCACAAATCGGGAACTGCTTAAACAAAACAACATGTGGTAAGTGTGCAGGAGAGCATCGTACCATGGAATGCAAATCGAACTCAACTATATGTATAAACTGCCAGAAAAACCCGAAAACCGCAGAAAATTGTAAATATCATCTAGCTGGCAGTGATGAATGTCCAGAATACCTAAAGAAAATATATGTAAAGAGGAATATTTATTATAGTATAGAGAACATATAAGTTAAGACGCATTTCATTTATGTTCCCACAACAAAACAAGGAATCATATTTCACACACGGCAACATACCGGCAGCACGTTGCAAAGCCACATAATTTCATTCCCAGACAATTTATGCTGACCAGCCAACTTTCCGTTCCCATGGATCTTCAGCCAGCCGTATTTTCCTAAAAGTAGATTTTTAGATTTTAAGTTCAGTTCAGTTGTAATTTGCATTTTAATAAATTCGGTTGAAGTAAAGTTCGTTCTTATTATTTTTTTTTTATTCCGATCAAATAAAATTTATTAACTTATAAAAGATATATAGAAACGAAAAAAAAAAAATAGTCAGACTAAATTAGACCTAGATTAAAATACAGTGTAAACAAAACTGAATCGAAAAATAAATGAAATGAAAATTCTATATTTAAATGTCAGGAATCTGCGAAATAAGGTGCACAAAATACAAGCGCTTTCAATAAAGTATCAACATATTGGAATTATCATATTAAATGAAATTTGGTTATATGAAAATGAAACTAAACACTACCAGATACCCGATTATTTTGGCGAGTTTAATTGTAGGGAAGACGCCAGAGGGGGAGGTACTGCAACATACATAAATAAATATCTAAATTATCGGGTCAGACATAAAGAGAGCAAATATAACACTATTATTATAGAGATTAAAGCACAAGACAAAAAAAAACATAAGAATTATGACCAGCTACAGGTCGCCGAGTGAACACTTACAAGAATATATTCACCACTTTGAAAATATCTTAGCGAACGATAAAAAAATTAATTTTTATAGGGGATACGAATATTCATCTCCTAAAAGGTGGTAAGCCAGCAAACATAATAATCAACATAACCGAAATGAATAGTTTCCCAATAGTTAATAATGTATAAAGGGGGTACTGCACTAGACAAGATGCCACACTATCCTTACATGACACGGCTATCACTGATACTCGTATTATAGTGGCACAAATTAAAACAAACTGTAATATGAAACCTATGGTCACAACCTGTATTAAAAAAAAAATTAAGGAAAAATATAGGAAATGTGTTCGAGAGAAGCTCGCAACCTTTCTATATATCACTATTGAAAAGATAATAGACATCATGGAAAAATCAAAAGAAGATAGCACCACTTACAGAAAAGTCCGAAATACATAGATCAAATACCTGGCTAACAGACGAAATAACAATGGAAATGAAAGAAAGGGATACGTTATATGTAAAAATGAAAACTCAACCAAACAACAGATACCTGCGGATAAATTACCAGAGAATGAAGAACAAAATAACAGCCTCCATAAGAGAAGCTAAGGAAAGAGACATAAAAATATTAAAAGAGGGTAAGGACCCAAAAAACTATGGCGTATTATAAACAAGGAGATATTAAATAAAGAAAAGTCAAGTAACATGAGACAAATACATGAAATCAATCTAAACAGTGCGACCCTAGTGCGGCCGGAGGAGATAGCACACAATTTCAATATCCACTTTAATAATATTGGTGCAAATATCCAAAACAGTATACAAACTGAACACCCAACAGTAAATAAAATGGCGATGAGGTCAATATTCTTAGTGCCAACAGATATAGATGAGCTCGAAAAATAGTTAAAAACCTCAAAAAGAATGCAGTTCCGGGAAGGGATGGTATCTCAGTTAATCATATAGTAGATGTTTTTTACATTATTGGGACACCACTCACACAGCTCATAAATGAAACGCTGAGCAGCGGTATCTTTCCTGACTGCGTAAAAAGAACGATAATCACACCAATTCCGAATGGAGGCGACTTAACACAAATGAATAATTATAGGCCTATATCTCTGTTAAGCAATGTGAGCAAGATATTCGAAAAAATAATAGAAAACAGGCTGAGAAAATTCATCTTGGGAAATGGCAGAATAGACAAAAACCAATTTGGCTTTCAACCTAAAAGTAACACAGAGTTGGCCACAGCTGAAACGTTAAATAAAATAAATAAATACCTTGATGAAGGAAAATATATAGGAACAGTCTTTGTTGACTTAACTAATGCCTTTGATACAGTATATCATGAACTATTACTGGACTTTCTATACACAAGAGGAATCCGAGGTACAGCAAACAATCCAATAAAAAGCTATATAACATGCAGAGAAATACAAACAAAAATAAATGAAATCCTGAGCGGCCCTTCTATAGCCACCTGCGGAGTACCACAAGGTTCAATACTGTCGCCAGTACTATACCTTCTATATATAAATAACTTACAGTACACCAAACTATGTGGTGAATATCACATTTTTGCGGATGACACCAACATCGTCTATAAATCGAGGAACATGGTATCTCTGGAAATTATGATGAACAAAGACCTAGAAATTTTCAAGAAATGGACGGACGGAAACAAACTAAAAATAAATGAAATATATGATTTTCAAACAGAAAAACAAAACAGATAAGAACATCGACATAAAAATAGGCGACGTTAACACACAAAGAGTGAAAGACATAAACTACCTGGGAATACAAATTGATGAGAAATTGGATTGGAAAAAGCACATTTCAAAACTGGAAAGGAAACTCGCTCCTTTAATTGGGATTATGAAAAGAAATATCAGGTTGCAAAAGCCTGTAGCGGACTTAATCTACAACTCACACGTTCTATCACACATACGATACAACCTCATAGACTGGACACAATGCTTAAAAAGACTCAAGGCGGATGTTAAAACTATAATAAATAAAGCACAAAAATCTCTATATGGATTGTCATGGGATACTGCCACAAACACTGTTCATCAAACACAAAACAGGCAACATTGAAAAAAGTCATCAAAATTGAAAAAGCCAAATTTATGTTTAACATATTGAAGAAAAACATAAAAACAAATCTAGAGATTGTACGACATACTGATGTTCATAACCACAAAACAAGTTATGGGAACAATATAACACCAGCACAGTCAAGAACAGAAAGACGACGAAAATGCTTACTCAACACCGATAGGGAAATATGCAACGAACTGCCAGACAACATAAAAGCGGCGCCGACACTACCGATATTTGTTAAAAAATTGAAAAAATATTTGACATGAAGACATTAAATCAGAATTCCGGTAACACCAAACAAATCCATGATACTGTAAGTACAAACTCAAAATGCAAATCTAAAAAAGACTTTTAGCCCTAGTTAATCAAGATGTAAAATAGTGAATAATAATAATAAAAACAATTGCCTTAAACTAACCTGAAATGCCTAAATAAGATGCGGTCAAACTCAATTAAATTAGGATATATAAAGGAAATCGGATGCTTATGTACCTGCAAATGTTTTTAAGAAAAGAAAGTATATTTTTGATATGTTTAATTATGTAATATGTTCACAATGTATATATCTACCTTTTGTTTTTACCATTTTACTAAGTCTTGTAAATATAATATATTGTATACAACACCATACTCCCAACTCTTATACCAGCTGAGCTGACTGAGTGGAACCAGGAAAAGTAGGAAATATAAGTATGGAAATATTAATGTGAATTTGTATCAGAACGAGATGTATAGTTTTAATAATAAATAAATAAATAAATTAATTAATAAAACTTAGAGGGCTTAGAAATAACACAAGGAAATAGATTACCACCTTGATCACTGCAATAGTTCAATACATATATTCCATAAATAAACATGCTTAATTTCTTAAAAAGTTTGAAACTAGAAAAATGTTAACATGTTAACTTCACCTGATTACTACGTTATAGTAATCATCAGGGGCGGATTTGATAACTTGGCCGCATTAAGCCTATGGAAGATGCCGCCACTCTACTCCCTGTAAAACAAGAAAAGTGGCAGTGAAAATACCAAATAACCCAGTACTAATATATGTAGTATATAGTGGAGCAAAATTAAAATAATGTGCTTGAACTTGGAGTAAACTAGTAAGCAAAGATCCAGTTCGATGATCCAAAGTTTTCATAATTGTAATCTCCATACGTGTAGATTTCTTTTGCGGTTGCTATATCCACATTTTTAAATTTTCAAACGTTGACGTGTGGTTTCAAAGAGGGCGCGACTACTAAAAAAAATCTCACTAAGCTTTTCCGCCCCGCTAAATTTGCCGCCCTAGGTCCGGGCCTAATCGGGCTATAGGGAAATCCGTGCCTGGTAATCATCAACCTTCCTTCGACTAGAATGGAAATTTAGCCAGTTTTTCTTTGAGCTTATGTTGAACTCTTTCCTTGATATAATCGAAGGTTTCTATACTCATCCTCATATATTGGAAGAATCGATCAGGATCAATCTGAATTCTTCATTAAGATGATGAAATTCGCCAAATTGCAGACCTTTCGTATTTATCGTCTGGCAAGCAAAACATCGACAAGTACATTTATGTGAAATATGCCATATAATCGCACTACTTGACAAACACAAAATTTCTTCTTCAGGATCATCTGATGACACTTCGCGATTTACCAAAAAACTGGACGCTTGTTGTGAACACTACACCTCGATGTGTATTTTCACTTTACCTAGCTCAAGTGCCTCGCCTAGCCTCGCCTCACTTAGTTGTGTACGTACCCTTAGAGAGACACTAGTAGGTAAACCCTATTATAAAGCATAAAATTACTGCAAATGAAATAAAAATTACATTGAAATAGAGTATTGGTGTTCAGGAACCTATCCAAGTTAAAGAAAGATAGCTGCCAAAAACAATAGAGAGAAAAACAAAAACAATCAGAAGAATGTTGAAAGAAAAAAGCTAAACAAAAACAAAAATATCCCACATCCCTGAGCGTGCAGTATCATTAAGTAGGTCGCACGAAATCACTAATCAAATACATAAAGATCGCGTACGCTGAATCTCAGGGTGAAGCGAAAAAAATGTTCTGAAAATTTATTAGATTTTAAATTTTTATGCACTGGCTTTGTGCTGGGGATTCTAGGATTGATGGGAAACAGTAAATTGTCTTTTCTAATATACATTAAACAAGAGCTTTAATGAACAGCATAACATTTCATAAGGATCACCGTATGAAATATCTATTGGTGTCCTGTAATAATTAATTTCAGCATTAATGTAAATATATCACAATCCAATTACTAAAATGAACTTCATACCGATTTGTGGGCATCTAGTTAAACGTATGTGAACATTTACACATGTTGCAATATAAACTGGTCTATTTAGTTTCCCAAACAACAATTATAAGACAAGCTGTGCTCCTTACTCATAATAATTTGCTGACAATTTAGAACCACCCAAGACAATTATTATGAATTATTCGCTAAGGATATTTAGTAGGTTTTCCATTTCCACGAACGGAGCTGCACTGAGTGCAAGTGGATGTGTATTGGCTGGCTCATACTCAACATAAGCCTTGTGGTTATCCCCCTTACTGAAGGTTTTCGAAAGATATACGAACGCAGAAATTTACTTCTGCAAGCATTCCTAGTTTTCCATTAAAATTGTATTACGGAAACACAAACAGTAAGTACATATAGAATTGTGAGGGTAACGATGAGATATTTATACACACCCGCCTCTCTACCGTTAAGTTGATATGTACTATGTAATAAATGTAGTTATGCACATATTAATATTTGGGATTGAAATTTTTTGATATGTGCCTTCATCGATATTTTCAACATGGGAATGATTTAAATCAACTAGATGCGAGGGCGCATTATCTAAGATTAGTAGGGTTTTGAATGCTTAGTTCTTCTTTTTAAGTAATTTTCTCCATCTGGAACAAAACAACTATGGAACCAATCCAGCCATCCAGCGTTTTTGTTGGTTCTGCGATACACTGGAGGGTCGTTTTTGTTGCACTATTTCATCCTGCGTGGATTTGGTGCTTGATGAATGAGCATTGACTTGGTAATAAAATCATCAGACGCGTCACTACATATAAGTATAGTTTTGGGATCTTTGACAACTTTAAAAAGCCAGGAGTGGTTTCTTAATTTTTTGAAATATAAGTCCTGTTAGGCATTTTTTCCATGCTAATCCTTTTTCATCAGCATTAAACACTTGGTCAGCCACAAAATCCTTTTTTGAATAATATCTGCTAGTTCTGCTGGATATTTTTTTGCTGCAATCTCCTCCGCAGAGGCTTGTCCCCCTTGTATGTGTATGTTGTGTAACAAATGGCCATTGCTATCCACGAATTTAACACTGGTTTCATCAGCTCACGACTATCCCATTTATTTTAAATAATCAAATATTTTTAAGGCCTTGTGTTGTTTATTAAGTTCATTTTATTTAAAGGCCACCATTTCTTGTTTATATATACTACCCATAATATTAGCGCTTGTTCCATTTTTTCCACTATAGGTGCTTTCGGACGAGCAACATCTTCGCAAAAATAGATGATCAGGATGGGGCCAAATTCCTAATATTTTCTTCCGATTTCTTAATCGACTGAATAGTTGACTCTATTAAATTAAAATTCAAATCAATTTAATCCTGGTTAGAGTACACGCAAGATTTACAATCTTTTTTTAGTACAATATTATATATTGGTTCTAGAGATAATTCAAACGACGAAAACAAGGAATAAAATATAAAATGAAATAATCTTAATCAATTTAGTAAGTTTCTAGTTATTAGATATAATCGTGCAGCTCCAACGCGAAGATAAACTTATTGTTTAAATTATACATGCTCAATGAAATAAAAAAGGTTATTCTAAGAGGTTCGGACTGATATTTCAAATACACTGACAGTACCTACTGTTTGGATAGCTACGGGTATACTCTTCCATAGGTGGATGATCTGAACAAGGTATGAATTTTCCATGGCTAGGTTTTTAAAATCTTGCCTTGTAGAAAAAGCTTCAACCAGCATCCTAGTAAACGCATTCGAAAAGGGGCTACATGGTCAAACCTACATGATTTAAAAATTAATCGAATAAAATCATTAAATGCAATCTCTAATTTACATCCACATATACCTACTATCCAACTTGGGAAAAACAATGCAACCTGAAAAGAAATGAGGCAAAATTAACGTTTACACTAGCATTAAACGAACACTACACGGTAAAATATTAGCAGGAAACCAAAGTGTTCGTAGTCCAGAATATATTTTCCTCAATTGCATATTGATATTATCGCAACATACTACTGTTCAAAGACATCCTAAATTGGTGACCTTACTAAGTATAAGTAGGAGGGAACCATTTAATATCAAGCAAATCAAATGAATTGTTGTAGAATGTTATACACTGCGACTTACTCCGGTTTAATTTTAATTTTAAACCAAGCGTGGATTCTGCCTTAATCAGAGTCAATGCGTGCTATACAATCTTCAAGAAGCCCAACAGGACGGGTCAAGTACAATTTGTACATCATCTACGTAGAGGTGAATGCTGACATCATGAATTAGTAATGAATAGGCCCATGATAGAACCTTGAGGCACTCTCGCATTACAGTTTGCGGAGTGGAAATTTTATCACTGAGTTTTATTTGTTGACAGCGATCTGATAAAAACGACTAAATTTAACAAAAGCATAAAACTTCTCCAAGAGAATTTTATGATCATCGGTACCTGGGCCTACTAGTATCAGCTATCCGCTCCAGATTTTTAATTCGATCTAAAATGTCTATCTTTGTTTGAAGAGAAATAAATTCACGTGAATCGATTAATATTCAACTCAAGAAAATTATCTTCTGGTACCAATGTGATAAAGGTCGCTATCAAAATATGAGTTGGAGTAAGTGTCTTCACAACATCAGCACATACAGATTACGTATAATTTGGCCTCGAATTCAAAAATTCCTCAATCTGAGTTAGAAGTGTACACATTTCTTCGGAAATTAATGGTCTGCTGGAAATGACTCGTCGTAAGTGATGTTTCACTGACTTAATACTGGATTCCCAAAATCCACCAAAGTGTGGAGAGCCAGGTGGGACGAAATTCCATATGGAGCCATCGTTAGCAAGAATTTCTGTTAATATGGAATTTTTCATGAAATTTCCATGTTAGTTGTACATTCGCTCCTACAAAGTTGGTTCCTAGATCGCTCCAAAGTTCAATGCAGTGGCCTCGTCTTGCAGAGAACCCTGGAAATGCTGCTGTGGGGTCTCGTGGCCTCGTTTCGTGAAACTTCCTGTGTTTGGTAGCAAAATAAAAAAAAACGCTGCTTATTTAATTTTAAACTCTCGAATCTTTCACGTCTGCATGGGTCGAACCTCAATATTACAATGAGAAAGCGTGATGGAGCGTTCTAGTTTTTTGTTGTGTTCTCTTTCCGAGTAAGACTGAGATTTTCGATCTGCCATGTTGGCGTCTTGCTGGTGTACTACGTTTGTTAGAGATTGAAATTCAAATTGGAAAATGTTAATGTGAGCCACCTGGAAGGAGTATAACGTGGGTGAGTTAGTTTTGATAGAGCGTGAGATACAACTTGTAGATAATGTGGTCGTTCTATCGGCAACTCTTTTGTTGCGAAGGTCGACGAGGTCATATTTGAAGAAAAAGTCGGCACCTATGATGGGATGATCTACACTTGCGATTATAAAGGAGTGATCGAATAATCGACAAAAATCCAAATCTAAAGACAGATGTGTGAAACCGAAAGTTGATATAGGTGGGCCATTGGCAGAGACAAGGTTACAGTCATTTATTCTCGTGTTTTTTGGAAACAATTTTTTCGGAATAATGGAAGCCTCTGCTCCAGTATCGTTTAAAAAGTACAACTTTTTTTCGAAAATAAATAGTCGAGGTTTTTTGGCTGATGGTTTTCCTTTCTTTAGAAGGTACATGGTTGGATACATTTTTTGGCTTTTTCTTTGAATTTTTTGTGAAACCAGAAAATGTTTTGCTTAAATTGTAATTGAGATTTAGATCTTGGGCGACAACGACTGGAGGAACGTGATCTATGTCCTTCTCTGCCTTGACAGGTTTCAAAACTGTTTAGACACTCGCCTAGATCATTTAATTGATTTGACAAGTTTTTAATGCCATTGTCTAGGATTGCAGACGCTTTTATGGATGAAGTGGAGTCAAAAATCCTATCGGCAATATTAAAATTTCTTCCTGGTTATGTGTGTCTTCTATGGCTATCACACATGCTTGTACAGCAGTAGGTATTATTCATAGCTTTTGTAAAAGAGACTGCTTGACTAAACTGTTTCCTCCTGCCAAAGATTACATATTACATATGAAATAGCTCGGAAGGCTTGCAATTACCGAGTTCTACTTTGTGTAGCAACGCCTCAAGTTTCTTTTCTGCCGAATCTCGGCTTCTGTTTAAAACAAGGGATTTTAAATTGTCGTATCTATCTCTACTGGGTGGATCTAAATGTGCATCTGCTACGATTGCCATGGTTTCAGTGGGCAAAGGTGCGACTAGGTGATCATATTTGGTATTGGATGCGCTTATGCCTTTGAGGCGAAATTGCTTTTCCACCTGCAAGAACGATAAGTCTGGTCGACTGTTCCAGAATGGTGGGAATTTAGGGATAACAGAGGAGAAATATTATTGCCGCTGGCTAATTCACCATGTGTATTATCACTAGGCTCTTGTTCTTCTGGAAGAGCGTCGCCTCCAGTATAGTTTGTGCTTGCGGTGTTTTCGGTCCCCTTTGTTTTTGACATTTTTGCGGGGAATGTTTGTATACTTGTTAGAATTGTTTTCTTGATTTGGAAATAAATTTTCATTCCTTGGTGCAAATTAGACTCGGAGTGCAGTTTTAGCGTTGCATTTAGTACAACCAACGGCCACTGTCCGAATTAGTGTCAGCGTGAGATGTGGAAGCAGCCTTGACTTATTTCAATTAATGAAAAAAATATTTTGTAAATGTGCCCTAAAAGGTATTTCACTTCGATTGAACTATGCGAGCATAACGAAACATGAAAATCTGCAAAAGTCTGACGAGCGATTGGATTTACTCTAACAAATAAAATGCTAACATGATGAGGAAAAACTTTCAAGCGAACAACTATAAAAACTCATATACTAATATGAAAATGAATAAAATCTCGAAATAATCGGAATCGAATAACTACATATAACACAACAAAGATACAAAATTGTCCCTTATCCCGCGCTAAGAGATGTTTCCAACCGGAGCACCAACTGCCCGTACAGATATGTGAAGATTATTGAGTTCGCGAAGGCAACCACATGTAGGATTTTCGAAAGAAGGGAGAAAAGGTTATGTTTTTCTACTTACGTAAAGAAAGCCTTAAACGCTCGATCATAACTTTTATTGAGAATTTTAAATATTGTTCATTGTAGATTGTTTATGGTGTGAGAATTTATATTCATAATTATATATAGCGAGTGGGCTATTATTTTGGCACCCGCAATTCAAACTTTCAATTGGTTAGCAAAATTTCCCTAACTGATGATGATATATATATTTGTGAAATTAAATTATTTTGCAAATATATGTATGTGTTATGTATAATATGTTAAAATTATTGTAATATTGATAATAAGTAAAATTACTCACACCTTATTTTTCTCTTGTCATACATGTTTTTAATTTTATTTTATTTTGTTTTTTTTTATTCTTCGCTTTCCGTAATGGGTATTATAATTATTGTTGTTGAATCAGGTACATCACTCGCATATTATCAATCTTGCACTTTATTAAGCTAAAATGGAGAATAACAATTTTGAGAACAAATACTTTCTATTGGAAATGAAAAGAATTACAATTCCCTAATTATTTAATATAAGTGATGCATCCGTCGTTTCCTTGATGAATTGATAAGATTTGCATCGGAAATGCTGCGCGTGGATGTGTGATGACAACCTGATGATGATTTTCCTTTTTTTTTAATCCGGTGTAATATGTATGAGTCAAAGTTAAGCATTCAATGCTGGATTTTGTAGCTGAGGCTTCTGCTGTTTCTGCTGAGGTTGCTTTGTTGCGACTTTTGTTGTTGTTGATTATTCTAATTTCTTAGATGTACCTGGTTAGCCTGCACCACGAGCCTTGCACAATGTATTTGACTGATGATAAATATTTATTTTCATGAAATCCACTGCTTTTTAAAGCCACAAATCAATTATTTGATGATTTTTTATTTCTGCATGCCGCCAAAGAGACGTCGAGGTCACCATTTTGTGGGCTCGCGTGGCCTCGTATTGTGAAACTTCCTGAGGTTGGGCTGCAAAATTAAAAAAAGGCTCTGCTTATTGAATTTTACATTCTCGAATCTTTCACATCTCGATATTAGGATGAGAATGAGTGATGGAGCGTTCTAGTTTTTTGTTCTGTTCTTTTGCGGAGTAAGACTGACATTTTTGATCTGCCATGTTGGCGTCTTGCTTGTGTGCTACGTTTGTTAGAGATTGAAATTCAAATTGGAAATTGTTAATGTGAGCCTCCACAGCTGCAACAAAGGCTTCCGTCGTCGGATCGCTTACGAATTCTATGTGTACTGCACGAGTTGCCAAACAGATGAAAAATCATACGTACGCTTTTGTTATCTTTGATGTTCGTAATTTAGAAGTTTTGATTTTAATTGGACCAGCGCAGTCTACCCCATTGTGTACAAATGGTCTCAATAGTTTGGAATGCTGTCGTGGTAAATTTGCCATAATCTGAGAGCGGAATGTTGACCTATTGCGAATGAAAATGATGCAACGTTGAATATGTTTCCTGCCCAGATTTCTATCCTTGATTATCCAGTATTTGCTCCTGTATGTAATGTTGCCAAGTGAGCATTGTAAATTATTAACGAGGATAAATTATTACTAGGAGAAAGAATAGTAGCCTACAAAGGTCAGCAGTCGGTCTACCGATGAGCAGAAGCCATCACGAGGCCACTTGCTTACCGACTGCAAAATCATCGTCGGGCGAGAGTGGGAGGGCAGCACAGCGTTTGCCACTAGCAATCAGTCGGCTTGGGGAGCTACTTGCCTCCCACACCCTTCGATGCTTGTAAGATGTGCAACGAAATATTCAACCGGACAGACAGACGGACATGGAACTTGAGGATTGGAAGTGAAATAAAGTCTACGGACAGACAGACGGACAAAGAAAAATTTGTCGAAGGAAACACCTTCCTTGGGGAAACCTGAAAGTAAAAAAAAAATTATGCATATACCGTATGTCTAAATTCTGAAAGCTAGAAAAATAAAGAGAAAGAAAAGGAAATGTACAACTGGTCAACTCCGAGCTCCGCGCAATATATTGTCCACCCGGAGAAGGAAGCGCCATTTACGAGAACGGGAGAGAAGAAAAAAATCCATCCTCCCTGGCCTAGCTTCCAAAGCAATAGTGAAGATATGCTCCGCCCATCTTGTGGTCAGGGGTGTGTATGTGTGTGTGTTATATGGAGACTACATCGATGAGCCCGGCTTCCATCCCCGGACGTGCTATCCGAACGTGACGTGTTCCACTAGGGTAACAAAAAAAACAACACAAAAGAACTGCCACAAAAAAAAAATAGGTGCAGGATAGCAGTTTAAAAGTTCCGGCTCGATAAATGAGCACCAGCTGAAAAGGAAATTATATCTGTATATAAAATTTTTTTTGTTTTGTTGGCAAGCAAGTTGAGGAAAAATCAAAAGGCCGGCGCTACCATACCAAATATAATCTTTATAAAGAACTTCAATATATGAATACATACCTAGAGTACATACAATAATCTTTATATAAGGACTTCAGTATATAGTACATTACGCAAAAAAGAAAAAAAAATAGATCTTTCAAATTATAATTATTATAAACAAAGTGACTCGAATTGCTTACTAAATGCTTAACTATTATTGCTTCTACACTATTTACTTGTCATAAGAAAGAAATATTCAACTGTGATCATAACACAACTATTGGCAAAAATTATACAGCAAGAAAAAAAATTTATACATACATACTGATTTCTATCCGTCTTACGTACTCCTATTGAAATCGCTAAAGGTCCCCGTATATATATTTTGTAAAAAAAAACTGTTTAAACACCTTTGACAGGTAATACAATTATAAATTACACGCAGAACGCACTAAATTAAGCTTCTTATTATTTTTTTTCTCTCTCCAGAAAAATGTTCACCACCTTTGACAGGTAATACCATTATACATTTTTTTTTCAGGGAAAATTCTTGCCTCAACGCAAGCAAAAGATAATCACGTTCACTAGTGAAGTTTCCCACTTTTTATTCTAGAAGTTATCCACTTGCATTCCGTAAAAATTCATGGAAGCGCAACGCACTAGTAACCGAACTTCCACTTGTAAGAAGAAAATCACTCATTAGTCGCGGAAACTTTCGATCCCCGCGGTAACGTGTAAAATCGCGAAAATCCCTTCACATAGAGGTCTCGCGTCCAGCAGAAAGCCGACATACGATCAAAAAAAAAAAATACAAAAAAAAACCCAATAAGTATTTTACACAAAGCCGGTACTTGACACGTTCCGCTCGATTCGTCGCTATGCATCACTTAAACCAGACTGTCCCCGACTTCACCAGTCTTCCTACATCGTCCCCGTTCTACATTTCCAGCCACCAGCAGACAAGCATTCTTTTCCGTGTACGATTTAGCTCGAATCCCACTGCTTGCCGGTGACGTTACTCTAGCTGGTGTTGATGCGGGTGTGTGTGTGAAGCATTTTGGTGATACTTATTTCCACTCACTCCGCTGGCGACTGAAGCAAAATTGTTCTTTTCTGTACGCTTGTTTTCTTTTTTTTTTGTACTACACGGCGAGGAGCTATTGGCCGAGAGCATCAGGCGATACCTTACAGCTGGGCGAGTTGCCGTTTGTTACTTGGAATTTTCAGTGACAAACGGTACATGGCTGGCAATTATTGCACCGAAGATGAGGCGACGATGCCAAATTTCGGATTTTCAACTTTTTTTGTGCAATTTAAGGATTTTTGCTGTGGCGGCGTGTGTATGAAATAAATAATCTTTTATGCTTTATAGGTTTGCAGGACTTTGGGATTTTTCTTTCAGGTACGTTTAAAGGCATGGGAAAGTAGCATAGGGCTACTTTCCGAAATTATGTAATCTTCTGCCCCTTTTCAGATACCCGAGAATCATGACAAGAGAAAATCATTAATAGCGATGGAAAGATAAATGATAAAAAAAATAAAGAAAGTAGCGTGAGAGCAGAACGCTACAGCGTGGGGACGACCCACCGTGAAGAGAGTCTCCAGCCGGGCTTCGACACAAAAACAAAAAAACTTGAAGGGAGTAGGGAGAGGAATGCTTGACAGCCGCGTCCAACGTAGGGACGACCCACAAAAGTCTCAAGCCGGGCTACGAACTGATAAAACGGGGAGCGGAGACCTAGCAGTTATATTATTCAACTTAGCGACCACTCAACACGGCATCACATCGAGAGGAAAAATGAAGGAGGGACAGAAAAGTAAAATCCTCATATCGAGGCTAATCCAGAAGGAATTAGTGATGCAACATCTACTCATTAATGGTGGAGATGGGATAGACAGGACTGTTGTCCTTTATAAATTTACGCTCGACCACCGCAGACTAAGAAATAGTGAAGAAAAACAGGAAAATAAAATCCTCATATCGAGGCTAATCCAGAAGGGATTAGTGATGAAACATCTACTCAATTAAGGTAGAGGTGGGCTGTTTAAATTTTCGGTGTCGGTTTAACGATTGGAATTGCTACGGTAGCCCCGCTATCCGTAGTGCACCATGTCGGAATGAGAAAACAAAGGGAAAAGATGGGTCTACTAACAAGGCCGCTAGGTTGGGTGGAACCTAAGCGACACCTTGGTACCCTGTAGTTGCCAGTTAAGCTAGCTGGATGCCTTTTTAGGGCTACCGGGAAAGTAAGGTAATCTGACTCTGGTCAGGACTTTATATCTTGGGCATGGTAAACTCCTATAGGGAGACCCCTGTCGTTCTTTAAACGGTATGACACTCGACCTATGCGTTCGACGACCGTAGCTTTGAGGAACTTAGGTGCTAGTTTAGCGGCGAAAGGATTCACTGCACTGCTTTGCACAAAGTTCCTAACGTAAACTGTCTGCCCGGGTATGAAGGGTCTTTCACGTGTTCGTAGATTATAACTGGCAGAGTACCTCTTGTATGCTTCAGACAGATGCAGTTTGACACGCTCCCGTAGCAAGTGAAGCCTTTGGTTGGTGGGCAAGATTTCCGGTGCACCATCCAGATCTGTTGTTAACTCTCGCATTAGTTTATGGGAGTCTCCATGCATTGCAGGATGCCTTCCAAATAATAAGAAGTGTGGCGAGCACTTCGTCGACTCATGGACGACGTTTCCGATGGCGAAAGCAATTGTACCCAGATGCTCATCCCAGTTTCGGTGTGCACATAACATAAGCTCGTATCGCTGCAAGGATCGACTGGTTCACTCGCTCAGAAGCGTTGGATTGAGGAGAATACGGTGAAGAGAAGGTGTGAGTTACTCCATATTTCTCCAGCAACTAAGCAAGCAATCGAGAAGCGAACTGACTGCCATTATCGGAGTAGAAGTGTTCAGGGAATCCGAAAACGTGAAAGTGTGTAGTTAACTGGCTTGACCATCTTGCAAATCTGGCAGGCACGGATAAACTTCTGTACATCGGAAACCATACTCGGTCAGTAATAAGAACGTCGCAATTTTTCTAGTGTCTTAGCCACGCCGAAGTGTACCGAGGTTGGTGGACAATGTTCCTGTTCGATCCAAGTGGTAGTTACTCCGTCCGGCACCCACAACTTCCAATGAAATTCACGTATGGTTGTACGATTCTCAGGTGAAGAGAAACTAATGTAGACTCTGCCATTATTAACTCGTACGTTGGGAAAAGAGTTCGGATTTCCATTCACACGCTGTATTCTTTTAACGTAGGTCTTTTCTTGAAAAGCAGGTTCCTCTATGGTGAGGGATTCGATGACGGTCGTGGTCACGACGGCGTCAGGGGGGAACTGCTCGCATCATTATTGAAAACTAGTGAAAGAGCATCTGCGACTACGTTTTCACGTCTTTTACGGTACTCGATTTTGAATTGGAAGGCTTGGAGTTTAAGACTCCACCGTACTAACCTGCCACATAGATCCTGCTGGTCCATGAGCCATTTAAGGCTAGCATTATCGGTGATAATCGTGAACTCCAGGCCCTCGATGTATGGCCGAAACCGGTTAACGCTCTGTACCGTAGCGAAGCATTCGAGCTATGTAATACTGTAGTTGCGCTGACCGCTGTTGAGCTTCTGCGACATGAACACAATGGGGTGTTCTCCCCGTCAGCCGAACGCTGAAACAAGACGCTTCCCACTCCCGTAATACTTGCGTCGCATTGAATATAAAATGGTCGCTTGAGTTCTGGATTTGCAAGCACCGGTGCACTAGTTAGAGATTTTATAAGTTTATTGAAGGATTGTTCAGCATATTCATTCCAGACAAAGTTCGCATTCTTCTTTAAGAGCCGTGAGAGGACTAGCGAAAACGGAAAAATTGGGGATGAAACGCCAGTACCATCCGCAGACTCCCAGAAAACTTCACACCTTCTTCGCAGTATTTGGTCTTGGAAAGCTAGAGATGGCAGTAACTTTCTCAGGATCTGTGTGCATACTACCATCACCCACCACAAAACCAAGGTATATGACCTCCCTCATGCAAAACTTACTCTTCTCCACCGTTGATCGTTAGGCCGGCACGCCGCAGCAATGAGGCGACAGTAGTCAAGAGCCTGAGATGTTCGTCAAACGTGGAGGAGGTAATAAGCAGGTCATCGAGGTAGACAGACACTTGGTCATCCAGCTGATAAGGTATAACCTTGCACATCAAGCGACACATAGTCTGTGGCAGTGTTGGGGGTAATCAACTACATTTGTAATCAGATTAATAATCATGATTAAATCAATCATGATTACATCAATCATGATTACATATCAATCATGATTACCCATCAATCATTAATCATGATTACATCGAGTAATCTTAGGAAAATGTAACCGTAATCATGATTACATGATTACATGTATTTTGATTACAAATGAAACTTAGATATCTAAGAAAACAAACAATATGTGATCGTAATTAAGAATTTTTATTGTAGAAAACTCCGAGGCATTGCTGAATTATGTATTTATTGGAGTCAGTATAAAGAATGTAAGTGGTTCGATTGATAGAGACACGCATATATCTACATATCTGATCATCAACTTCAATTCAAGGATCTTGATTATGTTGGAAAAAAAGTAGCGAAAAAGATTAAATTTCTGGGGCGTATAAGAAAGTCGTTGAGCACGGAAAATGCATAATGCCTTTTAACGCTTTGATTTTGCCACACTTTTCATATTGCTCCACATTGTTATATGCTAGTTCGATTCCAAGGGCAGAATGCAACTGTTGTAGAATAAGGCAATGTGAGTTGTTCTGAAACGCAGTATATATACACAAGTTAGAAGCATGCTCGAAGCGCTGCAATGAGTAAATATTACTGACATGTCAGCAAGAGTTAGGATGAAAGATTAGATTTACTAACTACTACTTAACAAAACGGTAGAGTAACTAACCATAACTCTAATAACGAAACCGTATATGAAATTCTCCCTTTCTTAATTGCTAATAATACCGTATTCAATTACCATCCCACTACAGATATGTGTTTACAAACATTAGTTTATGTGCCAACCGATTTCGGAATAGAAATACAACAATGTTTGTTTTCTTTTAACTATAATTTTAAAACTCTTGCAAATTTGTAATCAAAAAATG
This sequence comes from Dioctria linearis, assembly GCA_963930735.1. Classification (NCBI taxonomy): domain Eukaryota; kingdom Metazoa; phylum Arthropoda; class Insecta; order Diptera; family Asilidae; genus Dioctria; species Dioctria linearis. The sequence goes on along the minus strand of OZ005740.1, from coordinate 244,490,697 downwards.
TAATCATGTAATCATGATTACGGTTACGATTGATCAATCATTAATCGCCAAAAATGATTACTTTTCTGATTAATATTATCAATCTTTAATCATGATTACAGATTACAGATTGTAATCGTAATCATTAATCATCAATCAGATTGCATTTTGCCCAACACTGGTCTGTGGTGCATTACAAAGACCGAAAGGTAGTACTGTGAACTGGTACAGGGGTCTACCTGGTACTGCAAACGCCGTTTTATCTCTTGAAAATTTACTGAAGGGGATCTGCCAAAATGCATCCTTCAAGTCGATAGCTGAGATGAAGCGTGTTTCTTGTAATTTACTGCGTAGACCATCAATAATTGGCAGAGGGAATGTATCGGGGACAGATACGGAAATTAGTTTAAGTGCATCCAGGCATAGTCTGACGTTGCCGTTGGATTTCTTTACTAATGTCACGGGGGATGACCAAGAGCTTTGACTTTCTTCAATAACCCCTAGCTCCAACATTCTATGGAGCTCAGTGTAGAGGGCCTACTGTACAACCAGTGATACGGCGTAAATACGCTGCTTGATCGGCTTAGCACATCCGACGTCAATTTCATGTTCTGCCAGCTTTGTGCGTCCCAAACCATACTTGCTGAATGAAGGAAATTATTCTATCACTAATTTCAATTGTTTGTTATCCGATTCGGACAGCTCGTGCGGTTTCGTACAGATTGGAGGTGGTCCTGGTAATGAATGTAGCTCACTGACAATAACTGGAGCCAACCCAAAGGCCTTCCAGAAATCAATACCTAGGTATAGCGGGGCAGCTAGAAAGAAGGAACGATATGCAGACGCATCATACGAGATTTCTCACCAAACTTTACCAGCACTCGAATGTGACCCAGAACCTGCTATTGTTGCCCATCAGCGGTGGAAATTTTTGATGGCATAGAATCGAAAGCTATTCCGAGCTTCCCCAGTAAGTTTTCGGCTCCGAAACCTAATGCACTAACGCTTGCTCCACTGTCCAACAGACCTCGAATTCGCTGTCCTTTAATAAATACATCGGCATATGGTCGAGGGTCTGCTGTGTTCGTAATGACACCTTCTGTTATGGAGGCCTTCAGGCTTCCACGCAATGGCTGGTATTTGCGAGTACGCTGGATCTTTCGGGAGGTGAGTTGTTTCACGCTGGGCTGTGAGACATTATGAAAAGATTTATTATGCGATCTGTTGGTGACGACTGACGGGCAGCTGTCACAAGAGGGACAGACACAGTTATTAATATCCCATGGGTCGGAGTTAGTAGAGACGTTGGAGTTTTGTACTTGAGTGCCAACATACTGTTACGAGCGTGGCCTTACTTCTAAGGTTGTTTCCATTTCCAACAGATGTCACTTTGTGGCACGTAACAATACTGTTTTCCTACTCTGTGTGAGCATTTATTCCGATTCGTTAGCGATGTGGAATTAGTAGAGGGGATACTGTGATGTTTGGAATTATTGGCAATATTCATGTGATTTCCGGTTACGAGAATGGGATTACTGACCAGACTGGATGAAGCTAGCGATGTCGGTTGGACTCGGTGTTGATTGCCGCCTCTACTTTGGAACGTGAAGAGTCAGAACACATGGAGTTCCGGCGGTAGTTTAACGATGCGTATTTTCGGTACTGTGGTTTAATTGTGTTCGCTGCACCACAGCCGTAACAAAAAATGTGCTGTGGACCCAGTGGGCAATCGTGGTATGTATGACCCTCCACTGCGCAGTTCCAACAGGTCAGCCCCTGCGGTCTACGGGGCATTTGGTGGTCCCGTCGTAGTAGTGTGGGCCGAGTACTGCCTTGAAGTTCATCCACTTTAGTTGCAAAAGGTGCGTTGGAGGTCACGCTCAAATACGGACTGTCCGAATATAACTCATGACCTGTCCGCCGAGTGACTGTTTCGTGCGGAGAACCTATCTCTGATCATAGGTTCTCGAATTTGGTGCATAAATCCCTTAGATCTAGCACATTACCGGTGTGATACATTAATAGTGCCTCCTGTAGGTCTGGCTTCATATTACGTCGTAGGATTGCAACAAGTTCGCTTTCCGGGATTGGATTGGTCATCTTGCACACCAGTGCATGGAATGCCAACCGATAATCACTGAATGATTCACTCGGCTTTTGCTTTCGGCTTTCAATTAGTTTGCATATTTCGTAACCAGTTTCCTGACTTCGAAATGCTCGCAGAAGCGCGGTGCGCAGGTCTCGCCATGAGGAGTCTCGTCCCAGTGTTCGCAGGTATGGCCAGTACCAGATTGCAGCCTTGCCTGTGACAAGCGAGTGGAGTCCCGCACAGAGCTCAGCCGAAGAAACGTGTTCTCAGCGAGCCAAAGATTCTATTCTAAAAATAAATTCAGTTACGTCGATTCCGGTAACACCGTCAAAGGACAACTTCCATCGGAAGACAGGATTCTGATTAACGTTATTACGTCTTTCATTCCACGCAGGTACATGAGTGGTGTCAAACGGTGATGAAGTGGTCGCGGTTGTGACACTTGGGTACGACTGTGAGAGCGGCACACTAATGGCACTCGGTCTTTGGAAGGTGTTTGCTCCGAGCGCCAGCCCAGGGCTAAGCCTACCTGATGCTGTAGAAGCAGTGACGTTTCTGGGCCATCCTTGAAGATGAGCTGTTAACGGCCGTGAACTGGAATATGTATCGACTAACGAGGTATGCTCCTTCGTTGTATATTGAGGGGGGGGGGGGGGTTTAAATAAGACATATCTGGATGTGAGGTCAAAGGTATAGAGGTATAAGGTACGTCTATATAGTGCCTTCCTGTGAGAGCTAACCTAGGGCCAAACTGAAGCACTTGCGGAATATCCATTTGGTTACCTGCTCCGAGGACCGGGATTGCTGGATAATCAGGAGCTGACTGTTCTATATACGACAGGTTCGGGTTGAAATTTAGGGTTTTAGTGGGCACCTTAGGCATACTAAGATATCGACTACTTGGAGGAGGAATTGGAACTGGAATCTTTGCAACTGCCAGAACCAGAGGGAGATGTGGCATCCAGACTTGAAGCTACCTCTTTAGTCAGCCCTTCGACAGCGACTGGGGTGTTTCTAACTATCGCGGTTTCAACCAGTCCCAAGAGATCCTCCGAGACCTGGACATGTCTTTGTGCTGTATTTCTGTATGAAGGTGAAAAATGTGCGAGCCGTCTGGCTCTATAAAGCACATGGTATAATTGAGTGCGGTACTTAACACGATCTACATTTGTTTCAATACGGTACCGTATCAACTTTTGGCGTAGCGTCTCAATGCGCTCGACTAGGTAGGCATCCTCGCGTTTAGGATTTTTGAGTGCGTGAGAATCCTTAGGAACCTTTTCCGGATTTTCAATCTCAGCATTATACGATCGAATGAGCTGATTGCGGCCTGTCGTGGAGCAATTAAAAAAAAATAAAAAAATACAAAATCGCGGATATTCTAGAACTTATTAACTGTAACGCGAATAAGGTATAAAACTAATAATATGATGAATTGTATCTACTAATATAATGAAATATACATGCAATATGATTCTTTAAACGAGTTTAAATCAACACTTCAATATTGCAACAAATAATTTCTTCGAATAAGGTGGAGGCCCGACCCATCGATGCAGTCCGAGACACACACACACACACCTGCAGCAAAAAAAAAATTACAATGTTTTGCCCCTTGATGTTAGTAAGGTGACAAAAAAAAACAAAATTTTCCTGTTCTCTCTCTCTCTCGGTCTCTAGGTCGCAAGTACTATTCTACTAGGGCATCCTTGTTTGTATACTAATAAGCAATTTGAAAATGAATGATTGCAGGATCGAAAGCTAACTGTATACAGGACTGATCTAGCAGCAAGGATCCTAGAAGAAGTTTAACAAGCCCAGAAGGCCCTCAACGAATGCTAGATAAGCCGGAAACAGTTCCAAAAGCATCTGCTCGCACAAAGTTGACAGACATCCCGTTCGATCAAGCGTTCAAAAAAAAATTATTTAGGAAAAGAAGAACCATACCAAGGGGAGTCTGGGAACAACATACGGTCCCAAAATGGTCAAGAGTTCGGCAGCTAACTTAACTCAAGAATGTCTCGGTAGAATAAATCTTACAGAATGGGTTGCTTTATCAAACAATACTGGTACACCTTGAATCAAGCATACCTACATTCGAACGAATAGGTATTCATTACTCTAACACGAACCCTTATTATAGAAAAAGGAGAAAAAAAATTACTGAGAGAACAACTCTGAAGCATCACTTCAACATTTGATGTGGCCATCATTGCTCACAAAGGAGTTTTATGTTCACATCGGACAGGTAGTAATCCAAATTCAATTCGGGAAAGATGGTTACCTAATCAGTAAATAGGATTGACAAGTAATAGAGAAAAACAAAAGACTAGAGAAAATATGAAAGCAATTAGGATGTTCAGCCAATCGGTAGTCCTCAGGAGTGCGTCAATGGAATAATCTAACAGAACGAGTAAAGCTCAAACAATACTGACACGATTCGGAGAACGAATTCGAACCATCAAACATGTGAACATCTGCTAACATAGGTGACCGATAAAAGGAAAACCCATTGATACAATCATGCACAAATTCCAATTGGACTAACGCCGTACAGCCACCCCAAAGAGGAACAGAATCCTGACGGAGGGAAAAAAAACTTCACGACATCAAAGCGCTGTACGGAAGCAAAAGTGCCTCACGTGAGTCTCCATTCACTTTTGGCGTGACTGGACATCGTCAATTCGAAGTCAAAAGCGCCGGATAGCATCTCAGTGGGTAGGGTAAAATTCAGTAGTGTTAAATGAGCTACGCACGTACCCGAACTTCTCCACATCAGCAAGGAAGAAAACAAAAATCTATCATAAGGCGATTTGCTTCAGCCAACCTGCTGACATGGAAAAAGGTCAGAGTTCCCCTGCTACAAAAAATTCGACGTCTGGTTATTCAAGGACTGCGAACGAATTCTCCAAACCATAAGAATTTATACCCGTATATGCGAAATTTAAAACAGGACCCTAAAATTAAACTGTTAACAATTGCTTTAGAAATTTGGCGAACTTGATTTTGGAATTAAATAATGCAGGGCAGAGAGAGAGAGAAATACAAATGGGGCGAAAATAAAATAAGAACTATGAGCCGTGACTTATGCACCATTTGCAAAACTACGGTAGGTTCGAAAGATACAAAGACAACGGAAACAAAAAAGAAATATACATATTCAACAAGATAAGCTCGAAGAAAGTAAAATAATAAAAAAACCGATGCTTGGGAGCCATTTGTAGCCTACAAAGATCAGCAGTCGGTCTACCGATGAGCAGAAGCCATCAGGAGGCCGCCTGCTTACCGCTTCGGACTGCAAACTCATCGTCGGGCGAGAGTGGGATGTAGCACAGCGTTTGCCACTAGCAATCAGTCGGCATGGGCAGGTTCTTGCCTCCCCCACGCTTCGATGCTTGTAAGCTGTGCAACGAAATATTCGACCGGACAGACGGACGGACATGGAACTTGAGGATTGGTAGCGAAATAGAGTCTACAGACAGACAGACGGACAAAGAAAAATTTGTCGAAGGAAACTCCTTCCTTGGAAAACCTGAAAGTAAAAAAAAAATTATGCATATACCGTATGTCTAAATTCTGAAAGCTAGAAAAATAAAGAGAAAGAAAAGGAAATGCAAAACTGCTCAACTCCGAACTCCGCGCAATATATTGTCCACCCGGAGATGGAAGCGCCATTTACGAGAACGGGAGAGTAAAAAAATGGAGGGGACTCGTGGTCTTGGTGGAGTCCCAGCTTTGGAGATCGTCGAGCCCAATTCCTGCCATCCTCCCTGGCCAAGATTCCAAAGAAATAGTGAAGATACGCTCAGCCCCATCTTGTGGTAGGGGTGTGTGTGTGTGTGTGTTATTTGGAGACTACATTGATGAGCCCGGCATCCATCCCCGGACGTGCTAGCCGAACATGACATGTTCCACTAGGGTAACAAAAAAAACAACACAAAAGAACTGCCAAAAAAAAAATAGGTCCAGGATAGCAGTTTAAAAGTTCCGGCTCGATAAATGAGCACCAGCTGAAAAGGAAATTATATCTGTATATATATTTTATTTTTGTTGGCAAGCAAGTTGAGGAAAAATCAAAAGGCCGGCGCTACCATACCAAATATAATCTTTATATAAGAACTTCAATATATGTATACATAACTAGAGTGCATACAATAATCTTTATATAAGAACTTTAATATATATGTATATATATAACTAGAGTACATACCCAAAAAAAAAGAGATCTTTCAAATAATAATTATCATAAACAAAGTGACTCGAATTGCTTACTAAATGCTTAACTATTATTGCTTCTACACTATTTACTTGTCATAAAAAGGAAATATTCAAATGTGATCATACCACAACTATTGACAAAAATTATACAACAAGAAAAAAAATTTATACATACATACTGATTTCTATCCGACTTACATACTCCTATTGAAATCCTTAAGGAAACCCGTATACATATTTTGTAAAAAAAACCAAATTAAAATAACCATGCGTTCTACTTACATTAATTACAACATCTGGCTCTGGGAATGCTAAGAACCTACTTTTTTCGTTCTTACCTTTTTGCTTGATTATGCTGTTCGATACCAAATTCAAAATTGGTGTATGATTTGTTGTTTATTTCTTTTCTTTTGAAGGCACTGCCTTATTATGACGCAGACGAAATCAAAACTTTTATTGCTTTAACTTTCCTTTTATCTAATTACTGCTCCATTTCCTTTTGTGTTGTTTCCTGTTTTTTTTTTATTTATTCATTTATATATTTTTAGTCGTCTATCTGAATTTTTTCTTTTTATATATATATTTTTTTGTTTTATAATATTCTTTTATTTTCCTAATCGGGCGAAATATTATAGATCGGAATTACTCAGTTCTGACGAAAAAAGAAACGAATTTCCCATTGACTCGTATCACCCAAAATCAAAACGAATGCATATAAATTTTGAAAGAGAGATGCAAACAGAAAAAAAAATTGCAGTATTTCACATAGAAGAAACTGTCACACGATTTTCATTTTCGTTTGAAATTGCACAGAATAAGTTTTTTTTTCTCTCTTGTTTTTCTTTCTTTTACTAAAATCCAGCACTGTTAGATTTTGATTTTTCTTGCAGGTTCAGATAAACTTTTGACACAAAACTTGTTCATTATTCGCAGCTCTCTCTTTTCCAAATACAGAAATTCTTTTTCTAACGAGAACTCTGAGCTAATTATTAAGAAGCTGCCAAGCCTAATATTCCGACTTAGTGGCTATGTACATGTTCAGTGGTTTGTTGAGGAATTCTTGTACACAATTTCCCACTTTTGCTACACTTTCTCGAATTATAATACAAGAACAAAGTTTCAAGAATTAGAAAACCACTCTTGAAAAGAAAAAAACGAAAATCTGCTCAACTACTGCACATCATTTCCGCATAAAAAAAGAAGATGAATACGGGCGCCGGAAAGCTCCTTATTCATGAACGTAAGGCCACGAGATCTCTTTTCCGAAAAAAATGTTCACAGCCATTTATAGCTAAGTTAATTTACAAATAAAAATAAAATTTTTATTCGCTAGAACTTCCTTTTATTTTTCCAGGGAAAGTTCTTCCACACAAACAAAAAAAAAATCAGATTCACTGAGGAAATCTTCTACTTTCCATCTCAGGGATTATGAAGGATTCATGAGAATTCAAACCAATTATACGCTTGCGCACTAAATAAACCTTTTTATCTTACTTTCCAGGAAAACTGTTTAACACCTTTGACAGGTAATACAATTATAAATTACACGCAGAACGCACTAAATTAAGCTTCTTATTATTTTTTTCTCTTTCCAGAAAAATTTTCACCACCTTTGACAGGTAATACCATTATACATTTTGTTTTTTTTTTCAGGGAAAATTCTTGCCTACAACGCAAGCAAAAGAAAATCACGTTCACTAATGAAGTTTACCACTTTGCATTCCAGAAGTTATCCACTCGCATTCCGTAAAAATTCATGGAAGCGCAACGCACTAGTAACCGAACTTCCACTTGTGAGAAGAAAATCACTCATTAGTCGCGGAAGTTTTCGATCCCCGGGGTAACGTGTAAAATCGCGAAAATCCCTTGATAAAGATGTCTCGCGTCCATCAGAAAGCCGACATACGATCAAAACACAATACAAAAAAAAACCCAATAAGTATTTTACACAAAGCCGGTACTTGACACGTTCCTCTCGATTCGTCGCTGTGCATCACTTAAACCAGACTGTCCCGATTTCACCAGCCTTCCTACATCGTCGCCGTTCTACATTTCCAGCCACCAGCAGGCAAGCATTCTTTTCCGTGTACGATTCAGCACGAATCCCACTGCTTGCCAGCGACGGTACTCTAGCTGGTGTGGATGCGGGTGTGTGTGTGAAGCATTTTGGTGATACTTATTTCCACTCACTCCGCTGGCGACCGAAGCAAAATTGTTCTTTTCTGTACGCTTGCTCTCTTTTTTTTTGTACTACACGGCGGGGAGCTATTGGCAGAAAGCATCAGGCGATACTTTACAGCTGGGCGAGTTGCCGTTTGTTGACAAACGGTACATGGCTGGAATATATTGCACCGAAGATTAGCCGACGATGCCAAATTTCGGAATTTCAACTTTTTTTGTGCAATTTTAGGATTTTTGCTGCGTCGGCGTTTGTATGAAATAAATAATCTTTAATGCTTTATAGGTTTGCTGGACTTTGGGATTTTTCTTTTCAGGTACGTTTAAAGGCATGGGAAAGTAGCATAGGGCTACTTTCCGAAATTATACAAGCTTCTGCCCCTTTTCAGATACCCGGGAATCATGACAAGAGAAAATGATTAATAGTGATGGAAAGAAAAATGATAAAAAAATATAAAGAAAGTAGCGTGAAGGCAGAACGCTACAGAATAACGGAAACGTTAAGAGTGAGTATTCCAAGTGGCCGCCTACTCGTAAATATCCTTTAGCGTCTATGAAAGAGTTCAATGGTAAAAGCCGACTTTTAGATTAAATGGGCTTATTTGCCTTTAGATCCATTAATTCCGATCGAAATATTTCACCTTGTACGAACAGTGTCATCCTGTTAATTGCTTTAGTTAATTCTTGCATAGTCAGAAAGCCAATCTGTCTATTAGCTGTACATTGTAACGAAGTTACATGGATAGCATACACAGGGTAAGCTCCGCAGTATTCACACTCATAAGTGTCTACAGTTATTAAGAGCAAAGTATGCAGTCTCGTATACAGACCGCTCTACAGCCATACTTATTGTATAGCCACAGTCAATCATATGATTTCTCCCCACAGAACAAATCATCCAAGTGATACGTGATCACTCATAGTGGAATGGCGAAAAAACAAATGGAGGGGCAGACCAGTCGACAGCAATTACAGTGTCCGGGACCATATAAATAGGAGGTCATCAAAACAGAGAAGTAAGTTGGTGTTCAACCGCAGTACAGAGCACTTACCAGTACCGAGCTAGTACCAGAAACCAAGCCATGTACCAGAAATCCGAAGCAAGTAGCAGTACCGCAGTTTCAAACAAGTCCGATCTCCAGTACCACCGGTAAGGGAGCTACACGCCGCTGGCTTATAAATAAGCAGTCGCCAGTTGGAAATTTGTCAGTTGCCTCCCAGCAGCTCGACAAGACACATCGTCCGTGTGCTAACGCAAAGACATATTCTCGCTTCGTGTGTGGTCTGACGCTGTACATTTCTTACTGTCCTTGCCCTAGTGTTAACGCTACGACGTATTCTCGCTTTTTGCGTATTTCGACGTTATACACATTCCTCTCGTGCTAACGCTACGACGAATTCTCGCTTCTTGCGTGCTCCGACGTTGCACAACTTCCTCCCGTGTTAACGCTACGACGTATTCTCGTTACGTGCGTGGTCCGACGTTACATAAATCTCTCTAGTGCTAGCGCTACGACGTATTCTCGCTTTGTGCGTGGTCCGCCGCTACACTAGTTCTCCTCGTGCTAACAATACGACGTATTCTCGCTTCATGCGTGGTCCGACGCTGCACAATCTCCTCTAGTGTTACGCTACGATGTATTCTCGCTCCGTGCGTGGTCTGACGTACACCTCCCCGCCCCTCCGCATAAAGCATACAAGCACACCCCCACAGACTCACAATTAGTGTGTATTAATTAAGCTGTGTAGTGAATAAGTCATTTGATTAGAGTAGGGCAATATTAGTGTTATTAGCTTAGGATAAAGGAAATAAAAGCATTTGAATTCGAGTGAAACATACAGTGTTCTCATTTCAATTCTACCAACGTCGTAGGATTTTGGTTTGACCTTGGGCATCCTCCTGGCTACTCGTAGCAATACCAGACACGACGTTACAACATGCAGATTATTACATCGGTTTGCTTGCAGAGTTTTATTTCGACTGATTTGCAAATTATTGACGAATTTGTGGCAAGTCGCTATCACCCGTATCAGTTTGGAAAATGAAGAATACTCTCTCCTCTAGATCAATTCGGGATATATTGTAGTTTGGAGTGGTGGGCAGATGACGCGGGTCAACTTGTAGAAAGGCAGGTCCGTACCACCACAATGTATGATGTCTGAGTTCTGAGGGTCGCATGCCTCGACTGGGCACAATCAGTTGGATTAAATGTGGTAGGAATATGGTGCCATTAATCAAAGCTGAAATTTTGCATCTTGGATTTCACTAACCGTATTAACACCAACGCTTTCCAGCGGTTAGGATGGCCGTTTAACCATGAAAGCATAACGCTTGAGTCGGTTCAAACATGTAGCCACACATTTTCCACAGATAGAGCTTGTTTACATTTCCTAAATAATTTCGCTACTAATACTGCACCTCACAATTCAAAACGTGACACAATTTTATTTGTCGTATGTTTATCTTGTGCCAATTTTTTAGAATTTTTAAGGCTAATTAAGGAGCTGACTTTGTACCATAGGTTACGGTAAGTAAACGATATTCTTCTGTATTGCCCGATTCGGAAAAACGCCATACGTTCCGTTATAAATCAACATCTTGACAATTTACAAGAATTTATCGATACATTTTTCTGTATCAGCTGTGAATCCTATGGCATGCGTGCGACATCTAAGAATGATTTCGGGTAAATCCTGTTGCAATTGGGGTCCGATCGACATTATGTCATTGAGTGAGATACTATTTTCCGTCTTATGAGAAGCGTGAAAAACGATACGTAATTTAGTGGAGATGCTTGACTACTACCACACCATCATATTCTTATAATATCCGAAGTGTAGATAAAACAGCAGTATATAGGGTGTTTTTTCTTAGGAGGTCAATAGAGCAGGAGGTGATAGTAGTTATCTAGAAATACAACAAAAATGTATGGTAAGTGGGGGGGGGGGCATATCAACCATTTAGGAATAGCAGGGTGTTTAAGAAAAAGCTAGTTTTTTCACAAAACAGCCTGTATTTTAAAGAATACAGCTCGTACGGGCACAGTTAAGAGCTCATTGTATGCCGAGCTGCGTTGCCTTTCCAATAATTGCTCATTCAGCCCGTTCCCTTCAGGAGTTACGGGGTCTAAACAAAAATTTAGGAATTATTTACATTTTTTTAATTTGACCTCTATTTTTTTCAAAACGGTCATTAACATAACTTTTTTTTTATAAAAACTATAAAGTGTAAACTCTCCTCTTTAATATGACCTACTATACCCTACGTGCTATCTGTAGCCGTTAAAGAGCTATTAGCTCAAAACTTATTCAGGTCATACCGAAATTGTCCAATTTTTTTTTTATATGACGTGTTGTCAGCCAAAAGGGAAAAAATTATCTTTGAGAATAGTTTTTGAGAATGGCTTTCAGAATAAGTTTTGAGCTAATAACTCTTTAACGGCTGCAGATAGCACATAGGGTATTCTGGATCAAATTAAGGAGGAGAGTCTACAGTTTATAGTTTTTATAAAACAAAGCAATGTTAACGCGGTCAAAGTAAAAAAAATAAAAAACCCGATTTTTTTTAGACCCCTGAAACTCCTGAGAGGGACTCGTTGAGCAGTTGTTGGAATTGCCATGAAGCTCTGCATACAATGAGCTCCTTACTCTGACCGTACGCCCTGTACTTTTTAAGACACAGGATGTTTTGTGAAAACCAGCTTTTTTTAATCACCCTGTAACTCCTAAACGGTTGGTATGCCTCCCCCCTGTCATACATTTTTTTGTTTGGATAGGTAAGTACTATCACCTCCTACTCTATTGACCTCCTAAGCAGAAACACCCTGTATAGCGCGTTACTGTTTCCCCTCATGGCGTGATTTGTTGCACCGGCGAATTATAGTCACTCATAAAACAACCTGTTTAATGCACCTTCTGTTAACGATTTCAGCAAGAATTGTTTAACAATGTAATAATTTTTGGAAAGAACGAAAGTAATATTTTAATGCATTTAATTAACCAGATGCAGTTTCTAATAATGAATTGCGTATTGCGTTTTTGCACTTTCACATAATTGAAATTACGATATTCATGCGAGTAATTTATGCACGACCTTGAATAAATAGTATGTACACAGAATACGCATTATTGGTATTCGTAATAAATTGTTTAATGTGAATTATTTTTGGAAATAAGGAATAATAAGGAAATAAGGAACCGCTGGGCTAATATCTTTGTTCACCTTGATATTTCTCCTTGGAAGCTACCTTGCTGCGGTTGGTAGATATTCCAGGAAAAGTTCCACATCGAATAAATTTTTCTTGTAGAACTGACCTGGTTCTCACGGTTTCACTTTCCACGATAACTGGTAATTTTTAATTAACTTAAGCATATAAGCAAACATTGAAAAAGCTTAGGGCAATCCTGCATAAAGTTGCAGTTAATCACATAGTCCGAAATTTCAGAGATATTGCAAAGCAGACGTATTTTGGATATTTTGTCTTCCAATCGTAACGCTTTCAGAATTGTTGCTGCTAATATCTGTTATTTTGACCTAGCAATCTTTCAAATGTGATTGAAGAGGAAGGACCACGCTTCCCTAGGTTCGCTAAGACTAGTTGGTTTTTTCTTTGCTATCTTACTCTAAGAAAGAACAGCTAATAAGCGTAGTTATAGAACGTAATATTATTCCTACCTATTCGCCTTGCGCCCATTCATATTTGACTAAGCTTTATAAGCGTGATTTGATCGTTTGAATCGAATCTTAATAGAAGTCCTCGGCTTAGTCATTATCAAGTGGGGTACGTAATGTCGCTAAAAAAATTTGGAGACAAACATACAAATAAAACAAATACCGCCTAGAACTATGCCAGAAAACCGAAATACCGAAAGAAAAAATATCGTTAAATAATATCGACAAACGTCGATGAACGAAAAAGCGACTTTGGTTATAATGTCTATTCGTCGCGCTTTATAATTATTACCAATGCTGCTTTACCGACAAATCCAAATACACTTGTCTGATGCACTCTTTTTTTACTTCTTTGAAATACAGTATGTTTCTAATGCATATAAACACATCTAGTAAGTATTTTCTTATCAATTATACAGGGTGTTTCCGCCATGGTTGTCCATAGGGCTGGAGGTGATAGTACACACCTGGCCAAAAAAAAAATTATAAGGCGACTGGGGGAGGGGGATATCAACTGTTTTCGCAGTTTCGCAGTTGCAGTATAATTAGGAAAATGATGTAGGTTTTCACAAAACACCCTTTACCTTAAAAACGCCAGGGCATACGGTCACCGCCAGAGCTCATTATATGCAGAACTCCCTACTATTCTCCTCTCAGGAGAAATGGTAGTCAAAACTAAAAATTTCGAACTTTTTTTACTTTGACTCTTTTGCTACTATAATATTTAACTGTAGCTATGTGTTGAATCATAATTTTTTTTGATGAGGCGCAAAATTCAACAATGCGTTGAATTAAGCTTTGTGGTAAGTTGTAGAGGTCTATTTCAAGGTCTATGAGTTTCAACAGTGTGTTGAATGAAGGTAGACTTTGAACGACGTGGCAAATCGATTAACGAAGGGATAAGATTTGTAACGACGTCTCAGCCTTTTGGTGGTAAGGCCGAGAAATGTACGCGCGGTCTCAGCCGACGAGGTGTAGACACCTGATAGCTGAGGCCTTATGTCAACGAGGGCCGACTAAAGCTCATCGCCTGCGGTGGGTGTAAGCCTGCCTCGTTGCCGATTGGAGGATTAAATATAATATATATCAAAATTAACGTAATAAGCGGAGCAGTGAAAGTGCCTACGGCGTACTGTAAAGGGTCAAAAGAGAACAAGTCGGAAAAAAAACAAACAAAAAATCGCTATACTCTACCCATTTGAACTACCTCCACTGTCAAAATGAGCTAAACCTGGACATCTCGTCCCTCCTTCTGTAGGGGACTAGCCGTCCGTGTCTTACATGGTCTTAAAGGATAGCCGCCTCTTCCTGGTCTACAAGTATTTCCGACAAAGAAATTTAAACGAGCATGCTTAAATGGTTTTCAATATATTCATTACAAAAATTCAAGATAATACTTAAAGCTAAGATACTCAGCTATAGTTATACAACTAGGAAGCATCCAGGCTACGTAATAACACATGTGGAATCTAGCTGAACTGCTTTCCTGGACTACCTATTGATTCGATGCTCTTAATCCGACAAAGAAAACTCCAAACTTTGTTTATTCCATAAATTAAATTAAAATCTGAAATAACTGGGATCAGTTCAATAGATTAAACAACTACTTCGGGCACGATTTACCAAAATAATATAGGTATGCACTTACGTTCTACTTGCAAACAACAACAAAAATCTAGTACTACGCGAAGATTTCAAATAAGCTAATTCGGAAGTACCCGTGAATAATAAAACATATATACATACATATAATACAGGGTGTCCCGTAAGTCGACGTCAAGCCGGAATCGGGTGATAGACCAACTCATAACAGTTACCAGAAAAATATAAAAAAATCTAGGTCATGTATTTTTCAACTTCTAGACATTTCTTTTGTTTTCGAGAAAATGTACATCCTGTGATGGTTTTTAACTCCTGTTGCTACAAATCCTTACTTTTTTTCAATTTCAATTTTATTTATCTTATGTAATCCCGAATAGTGCTTATGTAACCTGTTGCTTTAAATTGTAAGCCAACTGATCCAACTTGGAAGAAAATGTCACATTTTGCCGAACCAAGAATAGAAAATTAATATTTCACCCAACTTTAACTGACTGTAATTAAAAAAAAAAATGTACTACGCCAGTTTGGCAAGAGCTTTAAAAGTTGACGCATTTAATAAGAATTATAAAATGGTATAACACTTGCTACAATATTTCTTAGATTACGAAAAAAAAAATTCTTCTTCAAGAAACCCAGTTTCGAAAAATATCTTTTCACCTAGTAAAAATGATTCTAGTGTACCCAAACTTTGAGATTCTAGTTTGAGTGAAACGAAGAGTCATTACATGAAGTGTGAGTGAGACAGATAGTGATGCTTTCAAGTTAGAGATCCTAACTATTTTTTGAATTTAGGACAAATTTTCCTTAAGTTTAAAATTAAACACCAATTATTTGGATACTAAGATTTATTATTTACAAAAGATGTTCAAACTGCCTTCCTGCAGCTGCAATGCAAGTTCGACATCTTCTTAAAAAGGATCGGTTATCAGACGGGTAAATCTTCCATTGTTGACAAATTCAACTGCTTCCGTAATTCTGGAGCTCATGTTTTTGTAAAATTCGGTGAGCTATGCTTTTAGGAACTCCTGTGCTTTCCTGGATTGCACGTACCGAAGTACTTGGCTCTTCTTCAACTGCTTGAAGTACTACGTCCTCTTCCTTCACCATTTACTTGGATTGGAAGTCGGCCCTCTGTGGAGAGTAGAAGATGCTTATTTGTAAAAACTCAATGATTTGACGAGCTAGCGCCAATATCTTGCTCACTTAGATTTCATGCAATGACTCTCCATCTCACTTAAACTAGAATCTTAAAGTTACGGTCTTAGGACCAGCTTTGGGTACCCTAGAATCATTTTTAGTAGCTGAAAAGAAATTTTTCGAAACTGGGTTTCTTGAAGAAAACATTTTTTTTTCCGTAATCTAAGAAATATTATAGGAAGTGTTATACCATTTTAGAATCCTTATTAAATGCGTCAACTTTAAAGTTACTTGCCAAACTGGCGTAGTACACTTTTTTTTTCATTACTGTCAGTTAAAGTGTGTGAAATATTAAGTTTCTATTCTTGGTTCGAGA